>LQRL01184174.1:351-12402 GCA_001703475.1 Hydroides elegans
AACCTTGGTTTATGCGTGTATAAAATTTGAAAGCTTTAGCTCAACTCCTTCATCCCAAACTCGCGTGGACAAAGTGCTTGGCATCTGACAAAAAGTTTAAAATCGACAATTTTTAAAGTGCTCTAGAATCGACAATTTTCAACCGATTGAGATGAAACCTTGACGAGGCACGACTTCAGACCTTGGTTTATGCGTGTATAAAATTTGAAAGCTCTAGCTCAACTCCTTTATCCCAAACTCGCGTTGACAAAGTACCCTATATCAAGCGGGACAGACAGACGGACGGACAGACGGACAAGCTCAACCCTATATCCCCTCGTTTTCACGGGGGATAATGATCGATTAAATCAGAAATACATATGCTAGTTTATCCCTTAGGCAATAAGAAACCCATTACATCATGAACTTTAAGATAACTCGTGTTAAAATTGTGCGTGTATATATAAAATATAGTCCTTTTTGAAAGGCTTGTTAGATATAATAACCCTGTATGCATATAGCGTAAATATTTCTAATAATCTAGTGTTGAAACTAAACAAAAATATAATCATATTACAACTTAAGTTTTCATAAAGTCGAATAATCAAATTTTAAACGGACTCTACGCAAAATTGTAAATGGAAAGGACTTTGAGTGCTCAACAAGAGCAATAATAATTATGTAAAACTATAATAAAATGGCTTTTGATAACATCTTCATCTAACCTTTAACGTTTTAGCTTTTAAATCAAGATCAAATAATATGGATTGATTGAAATCGCTTATTTTTGTACAACTTTATATAAAAACTAATCAATATGTAGATATCTTATTAATATGCTAGATATATTCCCAAGTTGGTATTTCCATCATGGGTACTTATCCATATTTAAGTAAAGCTATGCTAAAGCCTAAACACGTCATTTCGATACATCAGTTGACGCAATCAATGTGAACAAAAAAAATCTAACGTTTGGTGTAACCGATTTTAAGAATGGTAAGATCTTTCAACAAAACAATCGAAGGTTACTCTTTAAAAGTACAATGTATAACCTGCATATTTTCACACTTCCCGGGTTATGTTAAAGAAATGATTTGATTTCACCTCAGTATTCTTATTTTGACGACCAAGTTGCTAAAGGGCACCTTATGTCATACGCAATTCCTAAATGTTGATTCTGATATAAATGCAATCTGCATCTTGATTTGATATGGTTAATGGTAAATGTTGATATTGATTCCGAGTATCGCATAAAATAAAAACAAACTATGCATTCGAAAAAGAAATACAAGGGACTAAATGCTGATGAAATAAGGGTTAAATATATCTACAGTTATGTCTAAATAATGAATACAAATAACCATTTTATACATTTCAGTAGAAATAACAATGATTTCGAGATATAAAAATATTTCACGCAGTACCACTTTGAGATTAAAGATACAAATGGCACAATTCAGGGCTATACAGTTTTTCTTTTAACATCATAATTACACATATAAGATTAACATTTTTGACAGTTTAAAATATATTAAATTTCATTAAAAACGTCGCCTCACAATTATTTTCTACCTACACTTTGAACGTTTTACAATTTCTTCATAATTTTTCGAAAACTGTCCATACATTAATGTTTATTTCGGACCCTTCTATGAATTTGCCTTCTACTAACGCAGCTACAAGTATTATTATTGAATCTATCTTAAATATTTATCAAAAAGATTTACTAACCATCCAAGTTTTACTTAACCTCTAATTAAGTTAATTTTACTCAAAAGTAGACGATATTCTTCTAAGTTTACATTTTATCATTTGTTTTATTTTTTTTACAACCAATAAACTTTATCAAAAGTAATACATGCCACGTAAAACATAATGGAATACAATCAAACAAATAAGTCTAGCGTACATGGATTAATCAAACTTCATTTACTTTTAACAATCATTTGGTCTTACTTGTAAGTGCTAGTGAAGCAAAAGACAAATTATATCTATACAAGGAAAATAAGTTGGCCATTGTAAGAACCACCCGTAAAGAAAACCCACCACACTCTGACTAATAACCCCTCCCCAATCCATTCTTGTGTTCGAATGAATTTACTTTTTCCTAACCAAAGTCCATATCCATGACCTTAGTCCGACCAATCTCTATGTAAAGAAATATGCATCATATATACATATACATTTTTGTACTATATAGAATCACACCATATGTACAGTTTCTATCATGCAGTCATTTATAAAATGCTGATTTTATAGTCAGAAAAGCATAGATAAGTGCGTAAGTGCGCTTTGGCAAGGACTATAATGCGTAGTGCCTCTGCAGTGCATCATATTACAAACACCCCTCAGCACATCAAACCCCCCTCTAAGATACACCCCCCTCCCAAAACGCCCCTTCCCATCACAAAAAGCCCCATCCCTTCCAACGGTGAGTGCAATCTTAACGGATAGTTCTACGGAAAACTAGTTTTGGATTTTAAGGTGTGTTTATCCCGATGCATGGATTGAAGCAGATAACAAGGTCGTGCCAACAGAAAATATTAAGGACATTATTAGGAAGAAAATAACTCAAAGCCAAAAGAATAAAAAGCAGTGGGCAACAAAGTAAAAAATAACAAAAAACATAAATCAACAAAAAAACACTTTTATATCATGATAAATTCATGATAATATAGCAGAAATACACGTGAAAACTACATCAATTAATTTTTGCCAAGTTTGAACGTCCTTCAAATTCACAGCGCGCGCGCCAAATAAAATGTGTATAACATAAAAAGAAGAAATAATCTCAAAGTCTGTACAAAAGCAAACAAATACACTGATCTACAAGAGAGGAGAAACAAACTCAAATCCTATCATAACACATTCATCAAATTAAGAAAAAAAACTATCTCGTTATACATATTGGACCGACACATTGACAATAATTGTAGCCCGACCAAATCCTAATGAATATACACTACTATTTCACAGAAAAAGAACAAACCACGTTGTCTCAAGTATACACAATATATCAAAAACTCTCTCTTCTAACCTTTGCCTTGCCTGGGCTTTTGCATTGGGGACAATATATTAATCTGATCCTAAAAAAAACTCTAGACAGTCTGCATAAAACCCTGAAAGGTTAAAGTCATAAAACCCTGACAGGTTAAAATCGGTTATTGCACTACTTCACTAACACTTAAAATCCACTGCATAAATTGAAATTCATCAAGTTTTTTCTGTTCTGATTTTCTAATTTTCTAATCTATTGAGCAAACACATGCATAGATAGCGCAATGTCAGAACACGACGTCGATGAGTAGAAACCCGATTATACCAGATGATATAAAAACATCAACTGAACTTGAAAATAGAGAGCCTTTATGTGTCAAATTGTGCACATCCGTCATTGATTAACATTGATCTCATAGAGCTGTTCACTGGATTCCTGTGGGTTATTCAGAAGACTGATTGCATTTTCCGCACTTCCTTGAATCAATGTTTTCAGGATCTGATCCAGAACTGAAATATCCACGCTAGCCATAGAGGCTTGGGTACCTTCTCCCAAAGTAATCGTTGGGCTGGTTTTCAGCTGTAGAGTGTTGTCGGTTAGTGGGATATCTGCTGCTTGCTGGTGCCCATTTGTTGACGAGGATGCAATATTTGGCGGTGGGGAGTGTTGTAGCGTAACCTTGAATGATTGACCTTCACCAGCAAATTCAGCGGAAGTGGTATTATTTGCATTCTTTTCCTGTGCACTATTATTCTCCGCTGTCTGCACACTCTTCTGGGCAATTACACGGCTAGCCATACCATCTTGATTCTGAGTATTCGTGAGCGCGACATCTTTGTCTTGACGATAGCCATTTCCAAGCACCAGGCTCAAATCGTTTCCGCTTTGAAAGCTCATGGATGGCTGTTGTTTTTCTATCTGTGAATAACCATTTCCACTTCCGGGATTCTCGCTTCCATTTACTCGTTTCTCAATCAGACTGATAATCTCTTGCATATCATTGGAATTGACCACTACAGCATTGTTGTGTTTTGCTTCATCTTTACTCTTCTCCACTTCCCTTGCTTTCTCCGCACGTTCGATGTAAAACTGCAGCTCTTTATCTAAGCTCTCAAGCGCCTTTGCAAAATCGTCCATTTTCACATCTTGCTGCGGTTTTACTTCGTTGTTGTTATCACCTATAGGGACGTCGCAACTGTTTTCGTTCGATGTGGAGCTCTTCGCTTCCGGTAGTTGGCTAATATCATTGACCAGATATTTGTAGATTTCAGGTTTCGAGTCGTTATTTTTGCAATTCTCACTTTGCATATTTTGATTGTGATTTTGATACGTATTCATTGGTGGTTCACTGCTACCTTTGACACTGACATTCTCATTGACATTCAAATTCGATTTATTCATACCATTTATGCTTTCATTCACAACTTCTTGACTCACATTTTCATTCACGTCATTCTTTCCACTCATACTCGATCCTGCTTCGCTATTTTCCGCAATCAAGACCTTAACGTTCATAGCGTTCAATTTGCTCTTGATCGTTTCAAAGATCTCGTTGGGCATGAGTGAGCGATTATTAGTAGCCACACTGCCAGCCCCTTCAAGGCTATCCTCATCACTCGTTGTCCCAAGCCCACTATCGCCACTAAGCATTTGAGAAAGAACAAGACCGTTTTGGTTAGCACCGGGTACATCTGAGGATTCCATCCTATCCAACTCAGGGAGACTGCCATTTGCAAGACCACCATTCATAACACCGTTACTAGCGACGACGCCATTTTCGATTGTCGCCAACGTCAAATCATCCATTCGACCGCCATTGGGGTTAATGACCTCTAGCTGACCTTCATTCTGACCTTGAGCTACATCATTGTGTCGGCGTATCAAATCGGACGCTTGCAGCATCTGAATATGGTTCTGAACCTGCTGTGCATCCATACATCCTTCAGTGGCACCATCAATACCATTATCATTGATACTTTCATTATGCCCCGGTGCCACACCATTGCTAATCGTCACACCGGCGCTTTCGAGCAATGACGCCAATTCCGATGGTATATCAACAAGGCCATCATCCGCATCTTTCTCATCAAACACGGTCGATAACAAGGGATCATAGGACTTGATCACCTGATCATCATCAGTGCTACTAGCGCCAGCGTTTATCAAGGTACCAGCGTTTATCAAGGTACCAGCGTTTATCAGTGTATCTGGTGGTATCAAAGCATTACCATTGATTGACGTCGCATTTGCGGTTGAGGCGACTAAAGGAGATGATGGCGCATTTGAAGTGAACACAGGTGATGATGATGATAAAGACGACGCTAACAATGACACCGCATTGTAAGAGGATGAGAAATCTGCAGAATGTGGCTGTTGTTGTTGTTGTTGTTGCTGTTGTTGACTAAGGGCCAGTCGATTGCGATTTGGCGCCAAAAGCGACACAGCATTGGCGGCATTGGGCAGTGAGGGAGAAGTCGACGCATGGCGAAGACCATTCACTTGGGGTGGTGCCTTTACAGTTGACGACGCCACATTGTTGTTGTTTTTGACGCCACCGTTGGTGCCACAAAGTAGGGCGGCCAACTGCGAGGAGAGATGCGGCGGTTTCTTGGCGGATGTTAAGCCGGATGAGGAGGCTTCGAGTGACTTGGCTCGCAGCAGTTTTTGTGTGTTGGGCGCGAGAAGCAGACTCTTGTAGGGCTTCGTGGTGGCGTTGAAGGGCCGAACTAACACCTGGTAATGGGAGTAAAAAGAAGGTAGTTTATGCTCATGGTGTTTTCCTTTTTTGAAATATTCACAGCAAGTGTATGGTAGGAAACAAAGACGACTTCATATGAAGTTGCCATACCTTTACCACCAAATTCTCTCTCATAAATATCATTTTAAAGGATAAATACTACTGACTGTTTGGCATAGAAGAATACAGTTTATTAACGACTGGTGAAAATAGAATTCCCTTTCATATCAATAATCACTGAACTATGAATATTTTACTGAGCTGCAACTGTACTTCACATTACAAGAATCTACATCTTTCCTAAATGTCTCCTATGTTGGGAAAGGGAGCAGATACCGGGACTGAAAATGGTCATTATTTACTAAATATACTTATAACAAGATTTAAGCATTTACATTGTGCTCTGGGCCTGGCGGTGAGGGCGGAGGGAGGTGGCCGGCGGGAGCATGTTGCTGTGAGAAGTGCACCAGATCCTGCTTCTTGTTGCGCGACACAAGACCGCAGACGCTGCAAACCTGCAACCAAACATGTAGATTTATTTGGAGATACACTTTTAATAGAGGGCAAAAAAGGGTGATCTAGTACGTCATGGAATTGAATGTGTTTCAAGAAGGTATGTTTATTCACAAATTTACATATTAATTGAATTACTATGTGCACTAGTCAAGTCTAAATCATTAAATGTGGATACATCATGCTAATATGAATGTGTTTTTGGGTGTACCTTAATTGCTTAGCACGCGAGTTCTGTTTTGGATCATGCAATATGTTGCATAGTGAAACTCTATAAATTCACTTATCAGTTTCATGAATAAATCGGAATATCGGTCAAACGAACAATATCTCAATTGCCGGGAAATAACTTTATGTGGTAGACGAGGTGAAAATAAATATAATTCAGCAATCATCCAATTTTCTTTCCTGTGTTTGACTTGACTGCTTGAGTCTATGAAATAAGCCTGCAAAAGATATTCTATTGCGTAATAGCAGCCTACACAATCTGTACCTAATAACATCGCACGGCTTATTCACATGTTCAACAACAAGTTTGTTACCAATTTTGAAATGCAATAGTGGGCCAACGGAACAGTGTCGCGTATAAGAACACCTTTTCGTTATAAGTCCTAATTTATAAGATAACAATAAATATGTCATTGATGTCTTTATCTCCACTCAGATCAGGAATTAACATACAGTAGACCCCGCTTATCTCGAACAGGTCGGGACTTTGGAAATTTGTTCGAGATAACCGAAGTTCGAGATATCCGAGGGTCTCGAATTCGAGTTTACAATTTTGACTTCAAATGTCTGGTATAATATTACTGATGATCTGCATGATTTTTAACCTATAGAGTGCGTTTTTTATTTGTACATTTACTCAACAAATAACGTTTTTGTTTATTTAAATGCAAAAAAAAGGAAATCATTTTTATATTTTATAGCTATATCACCTGCCTATTTCTGATAATAATCAGATTATACAAATGTTGAAATATGACAAAAAGTCAATATACGGTTTTTCCTTTAAGTTAGATTCATAAATTGGGATTAATGATGCATCGTATATGTGTCAATGCTAATTGCTTTATATCATAGCCACAAAGGCAAAATGGGTGCTATAAGGAGGGGGATCAGGAATCTTTTACTCTTTTATGTGTCTGGTCTCAATGAATGTAGGGGTACGTAAACAAGGGGCATGTACATCTTACCATGGTGTGGCACGAAAACACACCCTTTAAATACACTGGACTAAGCTTCAAAGTAAAGTTTAACAAATATTGAAATGTGCTCATATCAGCCGGAGTCAATGTTGCTGCATTGTGAACGCTAATAAATTATCATAAGCAGCATGAAAGGACTTTCTTTCCATCGATATTTTTGTGATGTTTCACACATACATACTGAATGGTATAAGTGGGTTTAAAGGCAAAATTGGGAAATTTATTGGGGTCAAAATTAGTTCGAGATAGAAATAATTCGAGATAACCGAGGGTTATAAGACTTATATAAGTAAAATTCGTCGGGACCAGGAGATTGGTTCGAGATAAGCGGGGATTCGAGATATCCGAGTTCGAGATAAGTGGGGTCTACTGTATTTAGAAACCATCTTGAGCCATCTATTTATAATCAGCTCGCTACACTTTATAGTCCTTGAGGGCTCTATGAATACAAGGATGGTTCTTCAGCATTTACTTTAGTATTATCAATGGCCTAAAGACTCACTTCAGGACATCTGATAAGGTATATATTTAGAAGCTCAGATATTTTTTCAAAGTTTTAATTTCGTATAAAATTAAGCAGTAAGAGAAACAAGAGCAAACAATGCAATAGGTGTTATTTTAAGCCCATACAAAATTGTAAATAGCCAGAAGTGCTACAAGTCATAGCAACTTCTGTTATTTTTCTCGCATAATCGACAAAAAAGTTTATACATCATTGATCACAACACATAAACAACCTCGGCAATAAACAAAACCATGTATGTTAGCTACAAATGATCACTTCTTTATTTACAGGGGTATGAGCAGGCTTCAAAACTTGGTGATAGCTCCTAAGCTCCCGTTGTCATGAATGAAGAGCTTGACAAAGCTCTAGGGTCGTATATATTTAGGAGCTGTTGACTATGCCCTTATCACCATATCTCCTAACTCACTGCTTCCATATAACTAGAAACAGCACATCCCTTGCCTTCCCATGTACTTGACCTTATCAGGCACTTGGTTTCATTGTAAAATGAGATAAGTGTGAAACCGTTTCTAGGATGTATGTGTGTGTATCGCGCGTATATTGCATTGAATGTTCCTATCCTTGATGCTTTTGATCATAAAACCGACATGCGCGATTATTTGAGAACTATTCTATAAGCCTGATAAATCCGATCTCGATATTAACGTATCTTCTAGAAATATATAAGTTCAATTAACACAGTTCACTCTTATTTCAATTTAAGAAGGGTTACTAGCACAACTGAAACTATACGAAAATATATTTATCATCCCTATTCAGCGTTCGGGTCGAAAACCATATCAGTGCTCTCCTATCCCAATCCTTAACTAAACTCCATGCTCCACCATTTTTGACCACACGGTAGGACCATTTGATAGCTTTTCTACGTTTTAGACCTTAATACTTACCACTCGATCGGGCGACGAATGCGCATGATTATGCCTTGTCAGCTGTTGCTTCCATCCACACGTGTAAGGACACAACGAGCACTTGTACTGTTTGTTCGTGCGGTGCGTCACCATGTGCGATTCCAGGGCGTATTGGTCGCTGGCCGTGTAGTCGCACTGGTTGCATTTCGCAGGCCGCTCATCTAAGTAATGATTGAATTAGAGGATATATTAGAGAGGGACCGTAAAGATTATCGGTAAATAAAATAGTCCGAGTAGAGAGCAACTGTAAGTTTAAGTTTCGCGTTTATTTCTTTTTTATGTTTTATATGATTTTTGATATAATTGATATATATGATTTGATTTATTGACTGGTTTCTGTGTTACCCGCTAAAATATTTAATTATGTCTATAATGTGACGAGGTCTTCTATATTATCACATAAATGGTAATACTTTGAGATTTCCTGTAGGCCTATATTGGATTATAAATAAATGAATGGGTTGTACATAATTTAACCTGCCCTAAATTATATGTAATAACATTTCCCAACTGGCGTATCGATACGTATGTCACATATTCGATAGAAAACATATTTAATTAGCATATTATATTTTGTGCATCCGATGATTCCATGCATATGCATATAAGCCCGATTAAATAATGTAATAAAAGAAAAATATCCCAAAATCAACTATTAATTGGCCTTCTATCACGGAAAAATACCCTAAATGATTTTTTAATTATGTGGTTATTCATGAGGAAGTAACTTAACAGCTTTTCTATGCATCACTTGTCACTAGACAATAGCACACTCAAGTCTCCAAAAACTTATCCATTTAATGAACCACCATAAATTAATTAAATGTCAATTAAAACGGGCTACAACTGGGACGCAATTATCCTACATGAGAGAGTAAACGTACCAGAGTGCACCCGTTTTTCATGCAGTTGCACCTCAAGTTTCAGAAAACCTCGAAAGTCACAGAATCGACATTTATGAGTTTTCTCTTCAAGATGAACCCTCTTGACATGCTGCTTCTGTAAAAGAAAACGTGCAAATATTACAGATAACAGTAAATCCTTTTTAGAAATGACAGCCTTTTACATCTTACGACTGATGATTCGGTTTATTTATAAATAAGAATGAATATCTTTCTCCAAGCATTATTTTCGAGAGCACCCCCAACCTTAAGAGTTTACGATACATTTACGATACATTTTGAAACTAACATTGCTTTAAATATATAGTTTTCTTTCTTCTCATAAAGCATCAATGTAAATATTGAAATATACATACGAGTAGCGTGACATTGCCGTAAAACAGGCCACAGAAGCAACACTGCGCCGTGAGCGACTTGGCGGCTTTCAGCATGTTGCCCAGAGTCGAGTTACTGAGCGCATGGTCTCCTTCCCGCCACTTCTTGCCACCAACTTCAGGGCGCCTTTTGTTAAAAAAAATCATATTTTTTTTTAATACAAAGCAAGAACAAGTTCAAAGAAAATGCCAAGTTTTCTCAGGTCTTTTGAAATGGATTCGAGTAGCCAATCTTATGATCCTGTGTCGATAAAACAGGTTTGGATATTTGACATTTTCCATTGTCGAAGTTAAGGGCTGTATGGGATGGATTATTTATTACTTAGGCGATATGTGTAATGTATATTCAAAATTTGTTATTGAAGTGAGTTAAAAATACAAATTGTGGTTTTACCTTTATGATATTAAACGGGTCTAAACGGGTATGTGTTTATTTAAAAATCAAAGTGGCCCATTCGATTAAAACAAATGTAACGCAGGGGTGGAAATTAACTTTTTTGGCCAGCAGCCCGCCGGGCTACCAGGTTGTAAAATCCAGTAGCCCGACAGGAAATCCAGTAGCCCGAAAATGTAAGGGTGGCAATAGAAATCAGTTTCAAAATCCCTTATTTTCTCTGTTTTTTGTTTTATCTTAACCAAGATTAATACTTGTCTAAACAAAACGGGTATTTTAGGTTTCAAATAATAACATGGGCTAGTCGAAATCCGAGCGCCGCAGGCGCAAGCCAAAAAGGAACAAAATCTTAATAAAATGTGAACGCCGTAACTGCGAGCAATTTTTCTAATGGAAATAAAGAAAATAACAATTAATCGATCCATCGAAATTCCCTGATTCTCGATAAGATTTTCTTTGATTTAAAAACGGATTTTGAAATTCTTTGACATATCCTGACACTGTCACACGGACTAACTTGGCGCATTACATAAAAGATTACCATCCGCACATGTGTAAGCTCGATTCAAGAATGTTTACCAAGATTGATACTGGCTTGCATTGCGGTCAATTATGTGTTCCGGGTCAATTACGTGTTCCCACCTATTTCGGTCAATTACATGTTCCCAACCCGGTCAATTATGTGTTCCCGGTCAATTGTTTGTTCCCAACCCGGTCAATTTTGTGTTCCCGGTCAATTGTGTGTTCCCAACCCGGTCAATTGTGTGTTCCCAAATCAATTACGTGTTCCCAACCCGTTCAATTACGTGTTCCCGATAGTAAAGTTTTTTTTCCTGTGAGAAAATTTATCTCAACAAATAAAATACTTCTTCATTGATCGCACATGACACATGTCATTAAACTTACAGGGCTCGAAACTCGATGTTTTGCGCGGGGACCAATCGGGCCCCCGCGATTAAAAACCTGGGGGCCCAAACCGAAATCCGGGTGGCCCGAACATGTATTAAATGAAGAAGGTTTCAAAAATTCGGGGGCCCTACGGGCCTCCGACCTTAAAAACCGGGGGTTAATTGGAAATTTCGAGGGTCATTTAGAAATTTCGGGCGCCATTGGCCCCTGGGTCCCCGCGAGTTTCGAACCCTGAACTTATAAAGCCGCAAAATCACACTATTGTTGTTGTTTTTTTTTTTTTAATTCAAGTGCACAGTTTATTGACGACTGTAAAAAACAAATATTCCGTTTTATGATAATAATAACTCAACTTTATGAGTTGCAGCTACACTCCAAATAACAAGAATTTATTCCCTCTCTAAATATGCCATATGTTGGAAATGGGAGCAGATTTTTGACTGAAAACGACTAGGTCCACCATACAAAGTAGAATGTGGACATAGCCGTTTTCAGCCGAAATGTTCTATTTGTTGAGATAAATTTTCTCACAAGAAAAAAATACTTAACCATCGGGAACACGTAATTGAACGGGTTGGGAACACGTAATTGATTTGGGAACAC
>LQRL01184174.1:12412-23301 GCA_001703475.1 Hydroides elegans
TAATTGACCGGGAACACACAATTGACCGGGTTGGGAACAAAAAATTGACCGGGTTGGGAACAAAAAATTGACCGGGAACACATAATTGACCGGGTTGGGAACATATAATTGACCGAAATAGGCGGGAACACGTAATTGACCCGGAACACATAATTGACCGCAACATACGTACAAGCAAAACGAAATCGGTACTGTGTTTTTAATCATCACCTTGTAACTTCAATGTGCGAGCGCCGTAGGCGCGAACGAAACATCTGGAAAATTATTGCAATATAACAAATTGACTAAACAATTATAAATTATTTTTTAGTACATCTTGTATATACATTCACTAAAAATCCAGTAGCCCGACGGGCTACCACTTTTTGAAATCCAGTAGCCCGAGGCAAAATCCAGTAGCCTCGGGCTACCGTTAATTTCCACCCCTGGTAACGGGTACCTTTCACTCCCTGGTGGTGCCTTGCGCTTGATGAGTTCCAAGACGCGTTTACGCGTTGCTGCATCATTCTTATAATTTGCCACAGGTTTAGAACATCCGCTAGATGGGGATGTATTCGGATTCGTCTGCGTCTCCATGGCTACCGTCGGAACTCTTATCCAACGACATCTAGAAATGAGAATAAAATGCATTTATTCAAATTTAGCAATACAAATTGAAAATTGTATACCTTCAGGGTTGGAAATTCTGAATTTTTCGCGGAGGACCTTCGCTTGCACTCTATACTTAAAAATAATACATGCGAGATGTTCAATGACGATGAAGCACGATGAAGCACACTAGTAGGCTACAACCGCCTCACAATTCGAAGGGGTTGGGGTTCGGAATGGAAACTTAGACAAAAAATAGGGTGATAATACAGTACAAACATATTTCCGCCATAATTTGAAGACATACGAATAACTCGATTCTTTCTTAATACCTAAGGCTGAGGGTACATATACACATCAAATGCTTTATTTTAAGCCCATAAATCAAGTCTTTATGGACATACATTAAAGTTTTTCCTAATAAGCTCGTGTATTTATCGCAACGTTTGCCGAATTCACAACCTGCAGTTTACAAAAGGAACACATAAAGGGTATTCAATAAGAGCATATAACCAAGTCTCTATGCCTCTCAATTTAAAGTTCTTGCACGTTGCAAAAAATGGCCATGTTTTTCCTTTATTGCCAAATTGATTTGCCACAGGGAGTTGACTGGATTCGGTTGAATGAATATAAACCATATTGAATTCAGATAAATAGAAAGGCAGGGGCATGGATACTCCAAACATAAAGAGGAGTACCCCACGAGGTGTTCCTCACAAAAGGTGTTCCCTAGCAAATCCCAGATGACTTGGAGTTTTGAGGAAATTCGTTCAAGCTTGGAGATTTTAGCAGTTTGAGGAACACCTTTTTAGATAATTTCTTTATTTTGTGATAATTAATGAGAATAATTAATTGCAAATTGACCGTAATCGCTTGCAATTGTCTTATAACCTGTTATTTGTTAATAATGATAGGTGATTTTATTATATTTAACAGTTTGATTATTGCAAAGGTGTTCTTTTTTGCTCCAAGCTCCAAGAAAAGGAGGAACCGCTCAGCTGGCTTGGAAAAATGAACACCTTTTTTGTCAAATTTTGATGTTCAAAAATGAGTATTTTGTTGTTGTTTGTTTTTGTAAAGTTGTGTTAAGGTGATTTAACATTTTTTGAAAAATAGGTCGTGGGTGCCCTTCTCTAAAGGTCTAAACCCTTTGTGCCTAATAAGGCCATACCATAAAGCGAATATTGAAAATAAATAACTTGTAATCATCGCTATTAAAGATTAGTAAGATATATATATGAATTGGATTTATAATTATACCCAGCCTGTTGTTTTAATGTATGGTTGGTATGAGTATCACATGTATGACAGACGGTCAAAACAAAAAACTTGACCAAAAAACAAAATTGCGAAATCGAACCAGGTAATTTTCCGAGAAATTAATTCCAATTTTACAGTCGAATATACAAGTTTATCTTACAACTCGAATAATTTTCATAAGATCATGATCAAACATGGTATGCTAGATAATATAGGGTTCTAAAACACTTACTGTGCCTCATTATGAGCTTAAAACGAGTAATAAAAAGTTTTTAGTTCAGTGACCGGATGTTATTATCCGGAAACGTAATGATTATCTACAAAATTTTATGTTGGTTGTCATTCAGTGAAACGTCGTTTGATACCATAAATCTAGCAAATGGTCTCGAACAAAAATATTTGAAAAAAAAAGTGTTCTAGTCCAACCAGCCATAAATTTGTTACAAAGATACAAACAATTTACAAAGAAAATTTTTTAAAGAAATCAGACAAGAAAAAAAAATCAACTACAATATTGTCACGGGCTTGTCACATATATGCGCCTCCTAGTCGCTCAGATGTCAGCCCAGCGACCGACCGTTTAGCTCAGTTGGTTCTATGATCATAGTCCTTAGTTAGCAATTTGATTGGTTTTTCGGTGCACACTACATATGGTTGCAGCGGGAAAATGACCGTTCCTTTCGAATGTTAAGGCTCGACTCAGTTGATGTGCCCTCACACGATCAAATAACATCAGGACCCATATGCATGAAGTGTATAAAACTAAACAGCCGGTCGTTTTGACTCAGTTGGTAAGAGCGTTCGGTTATCGATGCACAATAAAAAACATCTCAAAGATCATAATTACTCTTAACATAATGACTGTGTATCTTTGCTAGACCAGCTATATGCGGGTGGGCATCTTCTTCTGAACATATATTAAACTAAATAAAAAAATAAGTAGAAAACCGCGTTGCTAATCTTAAAGCAATACTTATACAAATAAATTAACCATAAATACTAAATAACGAAAGATTGACACATTCGTATATAGTCTACTTTGTACAATGGAAGATATATAAGAAAACATATTATTACTGTATATTCAAAATTATGTTGGTTTTGCATCCATTGCAAACTTTAAATTTCTAAGGCAAAATACAATGAGGATAATTTATTGGAAAATAATTATGTTGATTTTTCTCAAATGATTACCGTATGCCGCAAATCCCAGTGCAACAACTATTTTTGAATGTTTAAATACTACTGCTGGATATTTGCAAATTCAATGAGACTATATAAAACAATTATATACAATTCCTCGATTCAGGGACACAAACTGACACATTAATCAAAGAAGGACAGTTCCGTGCTACATAGTAACCCAAGACCTTAGAACATCCAATAAAAACTTCGAGAAAGACAGAGAAAATAATATATGTCACTTATCTTGAAATAATTCTTCATTTTCTAAAATTTTCTAAAATTTGATGAGGAGGACTATGATAACGAATATGTACATATAGAACTAATGCCCAAAAGTAAGTAAATGTAAAATTCATATGATATGATATAGACATATATATGTGTGTGTTTAAATGAATAACCTACCCTCAATCCCTCTTATCTTGATCCTAACATGAAATCAACGTTTAGAGACTTGTACATCAAAAGACCATTTAACAAAATTGCAGGGTTTTAACTCATGATAGGCATTTATATTACGAAAATAATAAGACCGAAGAGTTAAATCTTATGCATAATATCAATATAAATTTAAGTTTTTTATAATGGGTTTTTGAACCACATAATTTATAATATTCTATTTTCTTTCTGAAATAAAATCTATATACAATTAAGCTGCAAGTATCGATTTTCTATAGCATATATATTTTATTTCCTGAAATGACAAATACTATTTTAAAGAGTCATACAAATGTGAAATATGACCAATATTCAAATAGCCAGTGAACTCATATTTCGAAATTGTTTACTTGATAATGCAGTTCCTTATGATATAGACTACATCGCATCATATAAAACTTTTACATAGCATGACTCGATTACCGAGTAAATAAGTTAGCCAACATTTCACCAAATTGTGTATTGATAGTAGGAATGTTATCTTATCTGAAATACATGCTATAAATGTTATTTGTAATTGTTGCATATAGATGTTGTCACTATCATATTCCAATATCAACACTTTCAGTTTTTGCTTTAACTTGAACAGCTGAAAATAAGCTTATAACTTACAGCAAGAAAACCATAATTGAATCAAACATAGTTTGCGATAGACTTTATTGGTCTATTTACCTGTCTGACTATTTGCCACATGTGACATTCACCAAAGTTTATGTGGAGAAAAAAAAATAAAATGACAATATCATAATTCTTTTGATGCAGTAAGCGCAAGTCTGGTCATGTTGCTGTATGATCTGAGTTATTGATCTTATTCGGAAATTAATTAGATATTATCCATATATAATTATTTGATTAATTTGATATAATCGATATATAATGATTTGACTGTTAAAGGATTTGTTGTGATGTAAGAACGATCAATGGACTAATGGTTAAGGTGTTTGCTTATAGATTTAGAGGTGATTTATTAGACTCAAACTGTTTTACCAACACGTTTTTCATAAACGCAAATTAATTGATGATATCGAGTGATCGAAGCTTGATCAAGAATTACCCCAAAAATAAAATAATATTGGTGAACAGCGTTGATGCAGATATGATTTATACTTGATCCATGGTAATTTAACACAAATATTATTGTGTCTAATACTATTTAATAATGTTAAATCAATATAAATTTATCTATCATATAATACCACTGTACGAACGACAGAAACACAAGTATTTGTGATCCTAAATCGTTTCAAATATGTGCTACTTTTAAAAGATTTAAAAAATAAACCACATATTCATGAACATAGTAACATTGTAAGAATGTTATACCTTTTACGTCATAACAATAAACACATGTATCATAAAAGCATGTATCATTCACTGTAAAACAGTTAGATTTAAGAACAACAACTGTACTTGTTAGCGTAAATAAAGAACTCACCGTACCAAAAATTTAATTATGTATTCTATATTTGATAAAAGAGCAGAATATCTGATACATGATATTTTTTTGTTTGAATAAGTTCACAGAGGGTTTATTTTCCAATGCACTAGGCCAAATGATATACAACACCTGTGTATTTATTTTTCAGGACATGATAATGGTATCAGCGGATGAATTTATCAACATGTAAGCTTTACTGTTATTTTTTATCATAATATTGGTCAGTCATTAATTATAATTTTTAAGCAAGGTTAGGTTTTCTAAGTGTTGTTAGCAAACATACAATGGCTGATTTGAATAATATCCATTTAAATAGAACATCGAAGTAAATGCACTATGAAACGAATAAGTACTGAGTTAGATAGAGCTTAAATACGTCCCCCACACATATATTAATATAATTATATAGTTATGTAATTATAGGTTTTGATTATTATCTTTTTGTGATTATGCTTTTGATTTAATCTATATGTGAAATTCCAATATACTTTTTGTTCGATATGCCAAAAAGGACACGCACGAGAGTAGTAAGTTCAAAATAAAATTCGAAGTGCAACTATGACATTGCCAAAACAATTACATGCCAAAACAATCCCCTTTACAAGATGACTCATACACTAATGGATCTTTAACTATGACAAGAGAGGAAAACGAAAAAAAAAGTGGTTTCAATGAAACATTGTTTAGCGGCACCTCCTCAATTATTCATAACGCGGAATATTGAATGGCAGGTATCATTTAAATTTTGAGTAACTAGGATATATTTTGGTTAACTGCTGCTACATGGACCCATAAAGGACATAACTTGAATAGTATTAAATATAATAGAAAAATTAGGAACGATAAATATGATCAAATCGGCAATCGATATGTAGAACAAAGAACAAAAACATGGTTACACTCAAGCAGGATTCTGAAATGAGTGATAAATAAATACCCTATGATTATAAAAGAGACTTGAAAAGAAACTATTCATGCTTAAAAAAAACTCTAAAGCTACCATGAATACAACAGACAACATTTCCATCGTTTCCTCACAATCAACTGATTACCCATGGAGCACGTATTCTCCGTTGACTGTACATATATTTGCAGTCGTTTTTATTGTTTTCACCGGCACTATTGGGAACGGAATTATAATTTACATAAACATTAAAAAACAATCTATTAAAGAAACGGATTTATACATTTTAGCATTAGCTTTTATTGATTTGGCTATTTGTCTTATAATCTGTCCACAAAATGCACTTTTTATTTAATATTTTGAAATGTTTAAAAATAATCAACCTTTCATGATGCTACAACTGTTGGCATGTTTAACATTTTCCATGTTGACTTGTACAGGTATGCTTTCGGCAATAGCTTTAAATAGAGTAAATGCGGTATTTTTTACCTTTCGCATATATTTCATCAACAAAGCGAGCTAAACTGATTGTTGCTATTATTTTCAGTATAAGTCTGATAATTGTTTTGGATTATTTTATACCGAACCTTTATAGTAGATACGTATTTCGCCATGCGCTTTATGCAATTTGGATTTGCATTTTTCTTATTGTAACATCATCATCCTATCTAGCAATCGCTGTGAGATTAAATCGATTAAGACACACCAATAAATATGGAATATCAACATCAGGAAAAACACCAGAGCTACCCAGTGTTACAGGATCAAATGAAAAGAATAGAGACCAGAAAGAGACAACAATGAAGCAGAAGTCAATCACTAAACCAGCTCAAAAGATGGAAAAATGGATAAAATGTTTTTCGTGACCACAGTGCTTCTTTTGGTTTCATACGCACCGCTAATAAGTTTATTTGCCGGAGTTACCAATATTTTCTATATAACTTACTTATCATTTATAAATAATGTTGCAAACATTGTTGTGTATCTTTGTTTTAATTCCGACTTTAGAAATGCTGTCCTGACGCTAATGAGGAAGCATATTATATGCTGCAAGTGAGCAGTAAATCACGTGACTTTCATTTCTTTAGTACTATTATGCAATTTGAACCAAATAAATTAGTGGAATGAACATATTTAGCCAAAGAAACTTTAAGGTCGATATTGTTATTTTTATATTGTTTTATAACTCTTTTTAAATGCCTTCACCATTAATATAATACTTAAAACATATGATTATATCTTAAATTGAATAATCATGCAGCGTTCAGAGCTTTATATACATTTTTCAACTTAAACGAGATAGATTTTTTTTGTAAAATGATGTTTTACAAAATGTTCCATTTGAATAGTTGTTCAACAATTTCTAATTGTATTAGAAATTTTAGCGACCACGTGACTTAAATTATTGAAGAGCACCTGACGAGTTGATTGTTCGAGGCGCATATTTGTAGTTTATAAGGTTATTTTAAATAATGATAATGGACATTTGAATATATATTAAAATTGTTTGTACTTGTCTTAAACTATTATTGTACTTGATGTGCTTGATAATTCAGATATATTTATAATTTACAGTTTGAAAAAAAAAAACCTTGTTATCATTTCATAGCTATATATGTTTCAGCAATATATGAATATGGGGCACTAAATAGTAGGTGTAAAGTTACACAAGTAGCGAGCAGTCTGATTTAATGACTATATTTGGGCTTACATTAATGTGGCAAACTTTTAAGTCAAAAGGCAAACGAAAAGTTCAAATTATATGAGGGGAACATAACAATTTTTACGATTTGATAAACCAACATCAAATTTTTCACACTATTGAGTTGGAGTAAATTTTATTTTACATAGGATTTAATTGACATCTTCATATGAGCCAAAAAACTCAGATGGCATTACGTGACTCAGTAAAGCTGAGTTTGTAAGTACAATGTACTAAAAGGCCTACCACTAAATGTATATTTGAAAGGGCAAAAGGCTACATTAACACAACTGTGTTTAACATTTGTTAAATAATCAACTGAAAATGTTCGTTTAGTGCAAGCTTTTAACAAAACTCAGATGTGATTTTAGAAGAAATATAGAAATAATAAAACTTATAAAACCTATTATTCATTTGAGTTCTAAGTTCGAGGCATCATACACTTATGTAACATCGCGTGAGCAAATTAAACAAAGCTTTACTTTAGTGTAGCTACATATTTCGTAACGCTTAAAACAAAAAAAAGGCATTGTGTATTTAAGGTAGGTTTTTTACTATTCCTTAGATTTGGTATTGGGCACAAAAAAGGTAAAAATAGCTTATGAAAAAGCATTAATATTTGAAGCATAAATATCTTCCAAGGACACACAAATACCACCAATTTAGGTTGAGGAATACAAAAGTCATAAGGTTAAACTTACTTATAGAAAATTACAATGAATGACACTCAAAACAACTCAAGACGTTTCTATATCACAAATCTATTACCTGTGGAACACATATGCTCCGTTATTACTTCTTGTTTGTGTTTTTACCCTCGTTATCATAACTGGAATGATTTGAAATGTTTATCATTTATATTAGGACAGGAAAACAATCATTAAACGAAACGAATGTATACATATTAATATTGGCGTTTTTAAATTTATTCTCTTATTTGATTAAACAATATGCATTTTTAATACATATTTCAAGAAGTTTAAGCACAATGAACATGTTGCGTTGATTCAGTTTTTGATATGGTGTTCATCTGTATATACTACTTAAGCAGGTGTATTAACGGCTTTGAATCGATTCTATGCTGTGTTTTGCCCTTTGCATATACATCGTCACATAAACGAGATAAAGTGATAGTTGCTATGATTTTAAGTATTGTAATTGTAATTCCTAATGAGTGTTTGATACCAAACATCCATAAAAGAATAATATTTCACAATGCTTTCACTGCGATTTGGAGTGGTCTATTTATTTTAGTAACATCATTATCATACCATGCGAAAGCTTTGAGATTAAAACAATTACGACAAAATGTGAAATATAAAGCTGCCGCAAAAGAAAATACATTAAAGTACCTTCAACGGACTCCATTTGATAAAGACGTTTTAGACTCAAACGTTGATGCTCAACCTGATTCCTTTGAATGAAGGTTCTTAGTAACTTTTAAAAAATCAGTGGTTTTAAACGTTTTTACATGTCGGTATAAATTGGTTCAATATGAAGATATACAGTGAAAATAAAGGTTGGATGTGAACGGTATGCTTTTTAATGTTCATTTAAGATAACATATACAATTTACTTATAGTTCTTGTGTTTGTAAGTTTTGTGTTTCATTTTATAATTTAATTAATATTTTATCTATTTTAAAACTTAAAACGTCAAATTATGTTTTGATTTGCCACATCGTTCCATGCTCTTTTATTTTTTTTCTGAAATGCATTTAAACAGCTAATTACCAAAATAACATTTATACACATAACTTTAATGGTTATATTTTATTTAGCCTAACGGCCACAAACCAACCGTGTGGGTGGGGCCACAGTGTTTTACAAATGCCATATTCGGTTAAACAACAGGTTTTATTTTGATTTTTTTTTTATTTCAAACACACGTTCCAACATACGTAAATAATGAGTAGGAATGGTGGTCTTTCCAGATTATTTGTCGTATGATATATGTTTTGGTATAATTTGAGTAAACAGATTAAAGTTTATTCCGGATAACATGAGTTGGCTATTCTTATGAGATTTGTATCGTTTAAATCACTGGACTACAAGTGTTATCGGGTATGCTAGAAGAGAATATTTTTCGACGCAACACATTCGTAGATAAAAACGAGATATTGATAAAATATTACAATTACAATTGGTGCACGAATCAGCTGAAATGTGTTAACTATATTGTTTGTTAATGCATGTGTGATTTGTGGTTTGTCGCTTGCGAAGCAGGCTGCGTTATTTGAAAATTAATATTGAGTAAAACAAAAATTGTTGAAATATTGCACAAATTATGTATGAACTGTGCGGTGATAATGCGGCCGTGATAATCTCATGTCATCTTGTGGGGAAGCTTGCTATGTACGTCTTACGGCTAGTTGAATCTGTGTTATATGCTACATCGAAATTAATTTATATTAACATAATTTCAGGGTGCTGCATAGGGAGTAGTTTTATTTAAATAATTTGAGGTTCCGATATAAAGTAAAATACTGAATTATTTTCTTATCAAAGCTCTTTATTTGAAATATCATTAAACTTGCATTGATTAGTGATACTGAGCAGCAAATACACAGAGTTAAGTTGCAATTAAGCCTGTCGTGCTAACGTTTAACACTTTTCTTATCTGTTTTACAAACTTAAAATGCAAAACCAATTCTTTCTCAACCAGCAAGTTAAACGATCGATACAAGTAATTCAACTTATTTCTAACAAATCATGCATTCATATATGAAAAAAGTGTCCCGACTAAGTCAAAATCTATACTTTTTTTTATGAAACAACCTTCATAATAAAATAATACTTTATATAATTAGATTATATTTTATACCGTTGAAGCAGTTGTGCCAAATTAAATTAAAGTTAAATCAATTGACATAATCAGAGAGGAGAGGAGATTCTTAAGGAAGGTATAAATTCTCAAAAACAGCTCAAAACAAATATAAACTAGAAGGTCAGTGACCTTGGATCCCCCGTGAACTTCAACAATGCGTATATGCAGGATGGTCAGTTTTTACTAAAATTAACTTTGGAAATAACGAACTATTTTGCAAATAAACAAGATCATGCGATGAAAGAAAAACAGAGTAACATTTTGCATCATCACTCACTTCTTTCTGAAGACATGTCTTGAACTGACGAGACCAGTTGGCAAAAGTATCCTCAGTATATAAATTAAAGAAAATATGCTTTTATAAGCACGAGCTCATATAGCACATCCAAAATGCTTTTGAGAGGCAACTGACACGTCCAGTGAAGTAAAAAGATAATTTTATTAAATCAAATTTTGCTAATATAACACATCCCAGATACTTTTGAGACGCAGCTGACAAGGCAAGTGAAACAAATATATCATTTAACTTACATAGCAAATATGCTTAT
>LQRL01184182.1:0-16850 GCA_001703475.1 Hydroides elegans
CTCGCTCTCTCTCTCTCTCTCTCTCTCTCTCTCTCTCTCTCTCAATTTCTTTCTCTAATGTTGGAACAACAAAGTCAGGAAGGAATGGCTTTGAAAATGTGGCTTTTGCATCGATCATGCATGTTTTGGTAACCATCAGTTCTAATTTATTCAGTCGTTTTTTTTTTCTGAATAAAAATTCTTATTCCTCTCTTTCTCTATGAATGTCGATGCAGCGACGTCAGGAAGGAGTTGCTTGGCAAATTTTGACTCTTACAGCATGCTTTGATAACCATCAGTGCCAATTAATTCACTCTTTATTCTGAAATTAATATTTAAAAATGCAAAAAAAAATATTTTTTTGTTGGACGTCAAGAATATACCTACGTTAATTATTTTGTTCGGACTTAATAGTTTTTTTTCTATTCAAGCGTTTATGTATGATAAATTTTTATCGGAAAAAATCAGAAATTCGAGTATTTGTCGTGAAACGGCATTTTGATATTAAAACTTATAAGGCGGTAATTATCAATGAATTTTGAAATAGGTACAATTTAACAAAAGCCATATATTCAAGACAAACCCTAATGCGATATATTCAATTGAGTAATAGAAGCAAAACCATGATATAGTTTATTTTTCTTATTTTAAACAATATATGTTTTAATTCTTAAGATACCTCAAGTTGTATAAAAAATATTTGTGTATATGATAAAAAAATACATACCTTGTTTGAACTATTCCATTTTTTATCCATTTGTTCAATATTTTAATATTATAGTGTCTTGTTTATGAAAGCGCAAAATATTGGATTATTCTATCATATATTGAATACGAACTGAAAACGAAACATCAAAAACTGCTTGTCGTGCAAAAAATAGCTGCGTGTGCAAAAACCACAAATCATTGCGAAATAGCTAATGCTACCTATAGATGATATGTATTGAGTTGCTTAGTAAGAAGGCACTCAGATGATGATTCACTTGTCTTCTCAATGCAGTGATACAATGTTATGCCGGGCATTGGTTAAATGCATGAACTGATTTATTTGTTCATAAAGGAACATCGCATATAGGCATCTATTTGAGTGTTATGGCCAATATCAACAAAAACAAAATAGTCTAATTAGTAACTAAACATAAGGGTTATCTGGTATTTTTAAAGCTGATATGCTTGTTTTTAGTATTATATGTTGGCCTGAGCTCCTATTCCAAATATCAAAATATGAATGAAATCAAGTTTTAAAATGTTTTTGGCAAAAACAAATACTAGTTATCAACAATATGGTAAAGCTCATTCGTTATTTAAAAAACAAATGCGGATTTGCTTCGTAAATCTCATTTGATAAATTTAGAACATTGATATTTTTGGGCTATCTTCAAACCAAAACATGTCTCATAAATGTACATGCATAATCAGATTCATAGTCTATTGCATATACCGATAAACGACAAAAAATACCTATACGACTAAACGGCCAGCAATTTAGACACCTAAACGCGAAAACACCTAAATCAGTAAATCACTTAAACGAAAAAAGTAGTTGTATATTTTAGAACGAGAGAAATTGATATCGATGTTTAGGTAAGATATGGTCTTAACTGTATAAAAGCACTTTTAAAATAGATACAATGAATCATTAAGAACATCCAAATGCACATTGTAATTTTATATTCAAAGTGTGAACTCAATGATACAGATAAATGACGAGATGATTGCTCATTTTTGCGATCACCAATTTTTGTAGAAACCTTAATACGACTTGAAGCGCACTCGCAGGACCTAATATTCGATAAATATTATTAGTACATTTACGGAATACTATGTGAACAAGTGATTTTTTTTCGCAGATATGAGTCGCATTGTGGAGTCAATGGTGCGTTACAATATATTGCAACAAGAGTTAATTTGATGGCGCTCATGAGGATGCGATTCATCTACTGTGTGGTAGCGCTCATACGACTTGCGCAGGACATAGAGGATCTGATCGATTATAAGGAGGCGCGCCTTTCGACGGCGGCAGCAGAAAAACCGTGGTAAAGGTGCAGTGAAATCATCTTCATCGTGAGGGCACTGTGGATTTGCATCTGCATCCATAGGAAACCATGGTTTAAAAGTGTATCGGCCAGTTGCAAAAAAATCTTCGTGATTGCCAAGCATCACCAACTCACGTAATTTCGAAAATATTGCAATTGCCCATGCCCACATATTGTTTCTTTTGATATCCGTATTGCGACACACGTAGTGCTCTGTCAAGTAGAAAACACAGGTCTTCAAATCATATGTTTTTATCAGTTCGTGAATATCAGGAATTACACCGAGGTTGATGAGTTCTTGCACATGCACTTGATTACATGCACGATGCGGACCGCTTTTGCCAAGCGATAGCCCTCGATTACATATGGGGTAGCTTCTTTATCAAACCATTTTCCACTTGTGAAAACACTTTTTGATATGACATTGATATATCGACGAAAATACATGGGATACGTTTCATTCTTATCTATGACCTATCATCGTGTACTCCTTTTTTCTTGCGACATTGATTTGATTCACACCGAGGTCCATCTCATTGGTCGTTGTTTATGAGGCACAGGCAAGAAGTTGTGTCGAGGGAGAGAAACTGTTTGATTCAATGGATTTGTCAGTACCAGATCAATAGATATATCTGTGATCCGAAGCTGCTCATCTACCCATGTGATTTTTAAACATGGATATTTACGGTTGGCAATATACACCCTGATACTTTCAAGTAACAAACGAGGATGACGCATGGTTTTGATTTTGGATACAGCAGTTTCCAATGCCAGACCTATAACATCACCTTTTAATTTTGAATTTGTAAGTATCACATAGTCAAATTCATCATAGTAAAAGGTCTTCGTACGCTCTGCGGCACTTCCCGCTAATATTGGTTCATATGAAGCACCGGGGTCCTCTCCCTCAATTGCCCTGCATATTTCGTTTAACAACCAGTCAACCGCCTTAGATTTTTCGTCTGTCTTACTATTGCTTGCACATATGTTCATTTGTTCCAGAATCGTTGGCATGATGTTGATAACAATAGCTTCGTTCTGTGTTTTCATAAATTGACCTTTACATATTTGCGATGCATAGAACTTGCGTTCATCAATCCAGTCTTTTACTAGCGATGCATGATCATTATAGATTTGCCCAATAACTGGAATTTCGTCGATATAAGAATTCGATGATATAATCCATTCTAGTAATTTCGTTTTATGAATAGAGGTCCAAGGCATCTTTGTTTAACGGATCGTTGATGAAGTCAAGCATGACACCAATATGGCGAGATATGCCAATGTGAATCACGGATTTTATCAATGGAAAATTGGTAATATCCTTTTCCTGCTGGCTTTCGACCAAAGTGCATCATAGAACTCAAGCACCGACAACGGATACTGCTCCTTGATGGCCTTACAAAGCCCCTCCCGCAGCTCACTTTCATCTTCGGGACGTACATGCGGAAGGAGGGCATTGCGCAGCTCCTCAATAAAAAGCGAATGATCCTTCATATTAAGAAGACACTTTGTTGAGACAATGCCGTTTATAAAATCGCTGGCGATCAAGTGAAAGTGAGGGAGATGGGTGAGTGCGCGTAATGAAGCGCCATCCGAGTTGCGGCAACAGTCATAAAATGCAACCACAATCCTCCAACTCACTTCACTCCACTCGTCCTTCCTGCTCTCAGCAGCAACCCATGCGTCGATTTCATGCATGCGACACAAATCACCAACATCTTATATTTACATACATATCACCTAGTTTCCACGGCCTACATTCCTCAGAGCTCTCAGAGTATTCACTCTCATTAGATGCAGTAGGAATGCCACCTGCTTCGATGATCGAGGACGAATCACTCTCATTGTCTGCTTTCGATGCCTCATAATTTAAAAATGACTGTTTCCTGTATGAATAATCGATGTTGAATAAAACTACTGTGCGTTCGAAAACAAATACCAGCTATTTTTTGCGATTGTAAAAAAATGGAATGTCCTTTCGTTATAATTATCACTGAACTTTATATAACTTGTCTTGCTGCAAAAACACTCCAATTTGCAAGAATCTACCTGTTTCTTAAATATGCCCCATGTTGGGAATGGGAGCAGATTTCGCTGCAGAAAACGACTAAGTCCACCATGTAAAGTAAATGGGG
Source organism: Hydroides elegans (assembly GCA_001703475.1). Lineage (NCBI taxonomy): Eukaryota > Metazoa > Annelida > Polychaeta > Sabellida > Serpulidae > Hydroides > Hydroides elegans. The sequence continues at coordinate 4,154 of LQRL01184182.1, forward strand.
GGACTTAGCCTTTTTCAGCCTCGAATCGGGTCTCATTCCCAATATGGGGCATATTTAGGAAACAGGTAGATTCGATTCTTGCAAATTGGAGTGTTATTGCAGCAAGACAAGTTATATAAAGTTCAGTGAAAATTATAACGCAAGGACATTCCATTTTTTTTACAATCGCAAAAAATTGCTGGTATTCGTTTTCGAACGCACAATAACAGTATATTTAAAAAGTTACATAGAGCAATGGTAACGTAACGTATATTTACATCTTATAATATCATAATAGCTTTTAAAAAGCTATATAAATGACTTATCCCTTTTCTGACGTCACCTTCCTTTTTTCCACCTCAAATTGTTAATATAAGTCGTTCTATATATATAATGAGTTTGGTCAACTTTCGCTTTGAATGCACTGTGGTAATGACAGCATTTAGTAACTGTTGAAGCTACTTGACGATCAACAGTGAGCCTTGAGTATTTGTGTAGGTTAAAGTGAAACTCTATTTTTAGACCAGTTTATTTGCGCGATCTATGTTCGTCAACCAAGACAAAACATGTGTTGGGCTTGAAATGATCATATATGTTCTCCATTGAGCACAATAGGCTGTGTACAGTAAACGCGCTTTATAACTTCGCCAATCCACGCCCGCACGCTCAACACTCCTAGCCCGCACGCGTATTACTCCACGCTTAAATTCATTTTTGTCCACGCCCGCACGCCTGCACGCCCGCACGCTCACACGCCCGCACGCTTATGTGTGTGTATATAAAGGATGCAAGGCATAACCATTCATCATTCTGCTATATGCCTCGATTATAGCTTGAGCAGTTACGAAACCAATAACTTTACTACCTATTTTAATTCCCTTATTGAGATTAAATTGTCGTCTAAGAATTTTATCATCTAATATTGAAATATCATATCATGTATACAGATTCGTTAAAGATAATATGAACATTTAATTAACCCTTATTATAACTATAAGAAATGAATGATAAGTTTTTAAATATTTGCACTAAATTGTTTCAAGTTACCTTTACTCTAGTGAATTAATAATTTATTTTGTCTAAATGAAAAAAAGTTAATGCGACATACTATTTTTATAATGTCAGCAACCCCAATATTGAATATAACACTGTAAATCATTTAAATCGATCTATCTATCATAAGTTTAATCTGCTAAAGAAATTGAAAATTAATATCTATAAGTGAAAACACATATAAACTCGTTTAAGAAACATTAAGTGATACAATGCATGGGGCCGACTAAATAACTAAGTGTTTAGAGAATTATTGTTCAATTATTTAAAATTCATTTTTTGTATATGTTATACAATGGAAATACTTCATAAGAGTTCCATACACCTAGGATTATATTGCACGATGGCAGCCGAGTTTGAACGAACCCGAAGGGTGAGTTCAAACTCGGCTGTCAGAGTGCAATTTAATCCTAGGTGTATGGAACTTGAATGATGTGTTTCCTTTATTGCATATATCTGATAGATTTATCTAATAAATCAACAGACAAACTGCATGGGCGCATCATAGCCCAGGGGTTAAGGCGTTGGACTTACATGTTATGTTTTTTACGTTTTTGCATTGGAAGCACATGCGATGATTGTTTTTTTTCTTAAATTATACATATATTCCCATTTCTTGTTTTAATTTTTTATCAATTAGAATATCTAGATTATTAATCTTGCTATTCATGAAAGGAAAATCTTAAAATCAATGTTTTTGAGTGGATTTTGATCGATACTTTAATCAAGTTGATTCGACGAAGGCTCGGGCCCCCGGTTCGATCCCAAACACTGACAGATTTATTTGTTCATTTTTTATTTTATAGAAAATATTCTATAACTATAATTCATAGTAGTATTTATTATTTTAAATTATAAGATGTTGTTTTTAAACGTTTAAAAGTTCGAAAATCAATGTTTACTGTGTAATCTGAGTTGCGGATTTCCTTAAAAAGGTTCAACTAAAACTATGCAAAATCAAAGGTCTTTTTTATCTGTAAATGCAAATAAATAATAAAATGGGAAATATTTCAAGATTAATAATATGTGCTAAAGCGTATTTTAAAGTAAAATCTTTTAAAAAAGTGAAAATATTTGTCAGTGTCGGGAATCGATCCGGGGTCCTATCGCACCTGAGTCCAGCGCTCTACCTATTGCGCCAACCCGGGGCTATTGATTGCATAACCGATTATAACTTGCATTAACCTTAGTTTGCAATTCATGGAAACAAAGGTTGATAACCTAGAATAACCAATAACCCTCAATCTATTACCGTTTTATCAAAGTGAACGCTGACATAAAATGCAAACTTAACGTAAGCGTAGTGTCCGCCATGTTTAAAACACGAAATCGAGGCACCGGTTCCGTATAGCATTCTACGGAACTCCCGTGCAGCTCCTATCATTTCTTTATATTTTTCACCCCAAGTATGCAATAAAATTATTTATCAATTATAATAAACACATTCGACATGATCATGTTTGTTTATCCACGCCCGCACGCTCGCACGCCCGCACGCCTGCACGCTTAGAACACTGCACGCTTAAATCGAAATTTGTCCACGCTAAAAATCCTATCGTGCGCACGCCCGCACGATGCAAAGTTATAAAGCACGTTTACTGTGTGTATAAAATTGTCTTTTCGCATAGCCTAATTTAAGTTCGAAAATCAAAACAGCTCAATTATGATATGAAAAAAGTTCAGTCTTAACGATTTTCCAATAATAATTTCATTTGATTGTTCAAATTGATTATTTGTGATAACTCACATATAATTTTCCAGTTGCATTTTTGTCCTAGCAGTTTTTCATTTACTAAAAAAATAAAGCTAAAACAATTTCTCATAAGCTCCCTTTTATTTGCATTATTTAGTATACGAAATACATTTGGTATATAATAATAAAATAACCATTCTGCTCCAGCGCCTCACAACTCTCGTATATGGGCCTACTTCTATGAGTAGTGTTCCAGGATGCATCATAACTTGCTTGCTTTTTTTTTATTCAAAGGTTGTTTTTGTTGTTGCAACAATCTATGAAAAATATGTAAATAGAGTATGCGAATACTGCATTTTCACAAAACAATATATATCAACAAAACAGAACCACAAAAGGACACAGAAGCTACATACAATTATGTACACAGAATAAATGTTTATCAACACTGACTCTTACGTTTTCGAGATAGATAGAATATAACATTGGTCAATATGATTCAATGCATAACAAAACATTGACTCATTATTTGAGAACTTTGTAATACTGTTTAATGAACAACTTCTTAAAATACAAATTTTAAATACAAAATAAATACGAAACCAACCGTAGGGATCTGTGCAGCAATGTGGTAAATGGACTTCCAATTCGTGGCCAAAATGTAGTGTAAAGTACCACATGAATGTTTATCCACTGCATAAACATGAATCAGGACTCCAACATCGATGGGATTAGAGCATCAATTTTGTTAAACCACTTAGGAGGCCTTATGTACATTACATATTGCTTTTCAAATTGTTGAGAGGAACTCTTTAATCAAAGAGCAGAATGTTTAATGCGTTTTTATTTAAATAAAAATAATCACTTTTAAGGCATATATTTGCATATTGATAAACATGGCTTTAAGTTTTTTTCAATTTTATTCAATTGACCACATGATTGCATTAAAAATATTCAACATCCAATAAAAATATACAACGGTATTCACATAAATGAATATATTCAAAGGAAAAAAAAAAGCCATATGTATCAAACAAAAGTTTAATAGAAATATCATTATTATTGGATGAGGCGTGATTTAATTATCTCATGCAAAGTACCCTCATCCATGATGTGAATGTCTATATCTTCTGCTGCAAGCTGTTATGATTGTAATTTCTAACGATCTTTACTCATACGTATGATTGCTTTTGAAAGTGTTAAATGATGATTGTGATACATGAGTATTCAAAATAATATTAGATAATTTGATAACAAAAAATACTTGTATGTCTCAATCACATATATATAAAATTATGATGAGATAACTGTCATGCGGCTTTTAACATTATATATTGACTTTGCTTTAAAATCATTGAAATTAAAACACATCAAAGCCGAAATATTTTGCAGGAGAATAAACAGAACAATGAAATCAACAAAATCATTTTAATGCTGACCAAAATATTGCTATGACCAGAGCTGGTACTAAAGCTCCTTGTTCTTAATCAAAGTTTGAATATACTCAATGTGCTACCTGCCCTTCCTTAGAATCTTGGGTTTTCTCGAGAGGATTGTGTTACTTTCGTCACTAGGGTCTCCTTCTTTAGCAACCACGTTTACACTACTTCTTGAACTCACCTTGTCATTCACATTAGCTACCTGATTAACACTGTTATTGTTCGTTTGGTGAATCGATCGATTGCGCGCCAGAATTCGGACGCAATTAAACACAGAGTCGCGTGATGTCGACGCCGATTTGAACTCGTTTGACCTAGTGACATTTGTTTCATAAGCAGAGGGCGACACTTTCGATGCCATGTGATTTCCGTCGCCTGGGAGGGAGAAACTCGAAGATTCATTAGCAGAAGAAGAGGCGCTGAAGAATTTCGAGTAGTCGGGATCGAAGAGCTGAGGGTTCGAATCGAATGATGCATCAAACCCCTTTGTGACGTCAAATGCAATCACGTCTTCGTCGCCTGATTGTGTGTAACATCTAGTGTCTGGTAGTAGTGATTTTGATGTGTCAGTGTTTCTTGTAGGGAATGAATTATTTTTAGCTGATGATTTTAACGAGTAGCCTTATTGATATAACATTGTATTTCGTCGGAGATAATACGATGGTCTGAAGATTTATTAAGAGGCACTCTTTCACTAATAAAGTCACCTTTATCACTTCTAGTATCGTGTTGAGTAGATATCTGTCTTATAAACACTTTTCACCACTGTTTCGTTTACGCTTACTTGTTCCTCTCACTCTATCAGCACTTGAACGATCTGGTCGATTATCAAGAGGCGCGCCTTTCGACGACGGCAGCAGAGGAACCGTGGCAAGGATGCGGTGAAATCCTCTTCATCGTGTGTACACTCTGGTGAATCTGGATCATTCATTTTTTTAAATATGTATCGATCAGTCGCAAAGAACTCTCTGACGTCGCCCAGCATCACGAACTCACGCAGTTTCATGAATATGGATATCGCCCATTTCCTCTTATTGTTTCCTTTGATATCGAATTCGCTACATACATAGCGCTGGGTCAAGTAGAATACACAGGTCTTCAGGTGATATGTTTTTATTACTTTGTGGATGTCAAGAGTGACACCGAGTTCGATGAGTTTTTGTATGATTGGCCGGATTACATGTGCAATGCGGACCGCTTTCGCTAGGCGGTAGCCCTCAAATACATGTGAAGGAAGAGCCTTGATCAAACCATTTTCAACCTGAGAAAAAACAAATTCGTTAACGTAGTCATCAATCTCGATTAAACGCGGAAGAGTTTGTGATAATAGTGATGCCTGTTTTTCAGTGTCGCTGCCTCGTGTTGCTTCTCGTTGTATTGTATATTCATCATCATCTCCATCATATGGCCGCTGGTTACGTTGCACGGGTAGGAAGTTGTGATGAGGGAGGATGACTGACCTTTTCAATGGTTGTGCGGGTATAAGGTCTATCGAGATACGCGTGATCCGGAGATAGTCATCCACCCATGTGATTGATAAACAGGGATATGAATGATTCGTGTCCAGCGTCATGCTTTCGAGTACTAAGCGGGGATGATGCATGTTCATCATTTTGAGGACAACGCTTTTCAATGCTTCTTCTATAACATCATCTCCTAATTTTGCATTTGTGCGCAACAAGTAGTCAAACTCATCAATAAACAAGGCCTGAGAGCATTCTGCGGCACTACCCACCAATACAGGTTCCCATGTAGCACCTGGATACCTGTCCATCATCGCCTTGCATATTTCGCTTAGCAACCATGAGATGTCTTTTGCTTTATCGTCTGTTCTAAAATTGTGTGCACATAAGACCATTTGTATTAAAATTGTATTCATAATTGAATCGCTAATAGATTCAGATTGTGTTTGACATAGTTGGCTTATATGATCATATATATGAGATGTAAAAAAATGACGCTCATCATTCCACTTTTTAACTAGAGACACGATCTCGGTATCAATTTGCCTCAAAACGTGTATTTTATCAATGTCTGAATTAGAAGTGATCACCCATTCAAGCAATTTTGATTTGGTATAGGTGTCCCATGCATCCGTGTGTAATGGGTCATTAATGACGTCAAGCATGACACGAATATGGCGAGAGATGTTAATGTGAATCACTGATTTTATCAATGACACATATGTCACATCAATATTCTGGTCCTGAAGAGTTTTTCTATAGATGTCTTTTATGGTCTGCAAATCATTGGAATCGTTTGAATTGGATTTCGACCAAAGTACATCCCAGAACTCAAGCACCGACACTGGACACCACTGCTCCTTGTTAGCATCACGAAACTGAGAACGCAGATACAATTCATGTTCTGGTCGCACATGCGGAAGCAGGAAATCGCACATCTTTGCTAGGAATACTTGGTTATCTTGTAGATAATCGAGATTTAATTTGTATAAAATAGCCTCTGCGAGTAAATGAAAGTGAGGGAGCTGAGTGAGTGCGTAGATTGAAGCGCCATCCGAGTTTAACAAACAGTTTCTTAGAAACGCGCGAGTGAACGTACTATCTACTTCGCCCCACACGGACCACATGTCCGCAGCAGCCGCCCATTCGCCGATTTCATGCATGCTAGTCAAATCGCCTGTGCGTAATATGAATGTTATATAATTCTCATTCGACCGGTATATTTCTTTAGAATAAGAATTAGCCCTTGAGGCAGGAAGTATGTTACTTGCATTGCTGATTGAGGTCAAACCACTTTCATCCTTTATTTTCGATTTCTCACCGCGGGATAATGGCGGGTTTGGTTTCTTGAATGCATATGCCATGATAAAAGTTTTTCTCTTTTCGATTGTGCCTTTTTTTGTTTCATAGATTTCGTGAATTCTTTAAATGGTGCGGTCAGCGGGTGTTAGGCATCTGTTTTTGGTTTGCGGCAAGATAAATGACTGTTCGCCGGTCAGAGGAATATTTTTACGATGTGCTGTAGAATGGCCAATAACAGTGACTTCTATATAAGATTTTCAAGATATAGTTATAATCAATCCAATATCTTGTTCGGTAAGCAAAAGTTAATTCATTGCGTTTAGATTTATTCTGATATTTTGAACATTGGACCCATTCACTTACATCCACTTAGAATGCATTTCATTGTTTACAGAAGTGACCATTTAAGTCATAGTGTCAGCAGCAGTTCATTCACAAACCATTCCGATCATTTTTAAAAATTAATTGTATGTACCAGGGTGTTGCCATGTTGTCACTTGATAACAAATATAAAGTATTGCATGAAAATGATTTGTGCAAGAGGAAATGCTATAAGAGACGGTGTTAATAAACAAAACAACATCACATTGAAAAACTAAGACCTATAGAATCCGTGTATAACCGATCAGGTGGTTCATCAATAATTCGGGCTGGTCGGACTATAGTATTTTTTTAACAATCAAATTTCAAGGATAAATTGTAATGCTGTAATTCGCAAAATATTTGAATGTAATAAGGTGTGACGAAAATTGCACCCTAGTTTAATGGAAAAGGAACGTAGGAATACCCCCTGGTCCCTCTTTGATCAGGGGGACCAAAGGGTATTATCTGTGTAATATATATTTTAAAGAATTAACTAAGATATAGGTCAACCAAATTGAAATTCATTGTTTCTTTGCATTTTTCTTGTTGAGTTATTAGCGATCTAGTCTGAAAATTTCAAGAGATAAGTCTTAACCACTCTTGTTATTACATTCAATGAACTCTTTTTTTTTAGCAAAACATGGGATCATACTAAGTTTAGTGAACTTTTTTGAGGGTCATGCATTTTTGAAGATTTTCTCAGAATATTTGTTTTTACTCAAAGAAATGATATTTCACCACTTTAAGCTGCGAGTAAATTCATTTCATTTCGATAAAGGTCATATCAAACTAACTTTTTAAAAAGTTAGGTGGGTACTGCAGTTCTTATAATCTAGAAATCGTCAGAATAAAAAAAAATGATTTTCATCACCTTGTTAAACATGGACGAATATTTTCATATTATTTTCCGTTCATACTATTAATACAATTATTAATGCATTCAAATTATGGTTGTGAGATATAAGCCAATTGATAAGAGGAATATCGATTACCCATTGATCTGCATGTTTGTTCGTCATCTTTTCGTTAACTCTATGATTTCAGAACGGATTGGCACCTGCTTTTTGGTTCGAAATGAAGCTGAAGTATACATTCTGGACCTCAAGAAAGGAATTATGATATTTTTTATCCTGTTTGATTAACTATATCCGCGCGTCTGTCATTTGTTTTCTAGAACGAATATATTGTTTGAACTTGTTGACCCAATGCGATTAACCGCCGTTCGCACATCCTCAAAAAACAAGTAAACATTTAACAAGTGAGTTCTTGATTAAAATCTTAAAACTCGGAGTGTCAAAAAGATTTTCTGCAATGGTTTATCAACGTTTGATTTCTGATACACTTGAAATCTATGTATAATTAGCATCGTTATACATGTATATACTGCACCTTTGTGTTGTTTGTACAGTAGGTGTATAACCAACAGGTAATACACGTAGTACATGTTTATTATAAGTTATTGAATAGCAACATTCAAATATTTTGCAAATCAGCTTGCCAATTTATGTCACGCGCTTCTAGTCTATGACTTAAAAACCATTTAATTAACCATTAACTGAATATTCCCCATTAGAACTCAAATATCTTGAGTTTTGAATAAGGACAAGTATATTGTAAATCAACCATTGAATTTAATGTTGATATTTATTATATCATCACAACACATTGAAAAAATGGAGCAAGAAATAGGCGTAATTGGATAAAGTAAGCTTTCAAAAAGCCTGCAAACTTGATGTTCCACTGACGGAAAACTCGCAGTCGCTGACGCAAAAATAATCCGCTTAAGTATTAGTGTATAACTTTGATTTAATCCGCTTAATTTAATATTCCGCCGCCGCGAATTTCCCGCTGAACACTTTTGCAAGATCTGAGGCCTGAGTCAAATTTAACTGAGTTTACTATATCTTATACCAATTTAAATTCCGCAGACGCAGATGCATATGCCCGTGGACCGCATCATATTTCATATATTCGAGCTCAAGTTGTATCCTAAACATAAGTAAATGTAAATAGTTTTTAATGAAATTTCATATTTATAAATTCCATTTGTTTCTGCGTGTTTAAATGTAATGCTAAAACATAGTTATAACTAGGAATAGAGTCTAAAAAAGTAATGTTAAATGTGTTCGAATCCATTCATTCTTTTCTAAAAGAGCTTTGAAATAATAAAATTTGCTTTGTAAATGTCTATATCAGCGATTACGAAGATAACATTATGTAAACTTAATGTAAAGATAAACTTTATCTATGAACAATAAAATCTTATCTATGAGCTCTTATACCGAAAACTCCTCCGAAAACAACTCCTTCTTAAACAACTTGACATTGAAACATTACAAATCAGAATTAGCAAACACTCATGAAATCCGCTTTCTCTTTCTAAATAAAGGAAATACTTGAATGACGCTGTCAACAAACACATACGTCTGCATCTTGTTTCATTATGAAAAGAAGAACAATTTTATTTTTTGTGACTCAATGAAAGTCACACAAAATGGGAATAAAAATAAATAAATTTAGATAGTGGAATTCTATACAGCTAATTTTCTGTACTAAAAAAGCCCGTTCTCCGCGATTTAGCAGACGACCCTGGCTAATAGAGCACTTTCATCAATCTCTTTCCGCCGTACCCGAGAGTTGTGCGATGCCCAAGCGAAATATGCTAGAGTTTTTGCTCACATCGGCTTTAAGATCTACACTGGCGCAATCAATTGGATCCAATATTATACACTAAACACTGTATTTTCACTTGTTTTGGTTTATTTGCATCCACAGTGAGGCTAAATATATAAATTATGTCATAAAATAAAATGTTTTTCCATATTATATACATATGTGTTCTTGCAACCATCCAACCGGTAAATACATTGTAACAATCATTGTGGCGCTCAACACAAAATATTTCAACAGAAACGAAAAACAGAGCTCACACAATAAAATATAGAATACGTTTTACATAACATACAATGTACATGCAAAACACTATTTTATCCAATATATCTTCTCCTAATGTTTGAGACCGATGGGATAGAATCAGTGAAAAAAATATATAACGTAGAGATTTGTTATGTGTAACATGTGTGATTAAATAAAAACACTGCACTATTTTTGACCATTTTATGATTTCATGGTTACTTTTGATAGTGGCACAAAGTGATAGTGATACATGAGTGTCTTCGTCAATAAAAAAAATGGATGATAAAAAAATATACTGTTAGTGAAGTCTCATTTACATATCTGAGTGCAGGATAATAATATACATGTCACACGGTTTCAAATATACTTAGAATTCAACGAGATAACAACGCAACAATAGCCTAGATATTTCGCAGTACAAAATACATAACAATTAACTGGACCAAATGATTAAAAATCACCTAATACCAAGTCTTGCAACACCCAGAGAAAGCACTAAAGTTTCATTTTTTTATATACAGTTTTCATTAACTTGAAATGCTACTCGTTTTCCTTGGAATCTTGGACCTACCTCAAAAAGAATGAGATAATGTCACTTCATTCGTAACCTCACTAGCTTTTGATTGACTAGATTGAATACCAATGCCTGTGTCGCGTTTTACAGAATAATGCGCTCATGGGGGGGGGACGCAAAATCTAATTGAAATCCCATGTTTACTAGATTGAAAGAGAAAATTGTATATTATTCTGCAATTCATCCGTTTGTTTCTTGACCACTTATCCCCATTTTGTTAGATTTCGATCGATTGCGCGCTAAAATCCGGACGCGATTCACCAAAGAGTCACGTGATGTCGATGCCGAATTGACCCCTTTGACCTTGCTTGACCTAGTAACATTGGCATTGGACACGATGGGCGACAATTTTGATACAACGTGACTTCTGTCGCTGGAAAGAGTGTCGTTGACAAGAGAAGAGGCGCCGAAGAATTTCGAGTAGTCGGGATCAAAGAGCTGAGGGTTCGAATCGAAGGATGCATCGAACGCCTTTGTGACGTCGAGTGAAACCACGTCTTCATCGCCTGATTGTGTGTGATTGCTAGTGTTTGGTGGTGGTGATTTGCAAGAGTCAGCTTTTAATGTAGGGGACGTAATACGGTTAGCAGACGATTGTTTACGAGTGGTCTTATTAGAATGACAATGTATTTCGTCAGATATAATACGATTATCTGAAGATATATCAAGAGGCACTCTTTCACTAACAAAAGCGTCTTTATCAGTGACAATATCGTTATCAGTGGACCCTTGTTTAATCAACACTTTTTCACCACTATTTCGTCTAGGTTTATTCTTCTTATTGCCTCTCACTCTTCCCACTTCATCTTGATGATCCACATCCTCATTTGTATCCCCTTCATCAACCCTTGGGTTGTTCTGAGGCGGCGACGGCGCATTGATTTCGACGGAGACATCAAAGGGCGAATCACTCGACCCTCCGCTCATCAGAGATGCCAGCACGCTCATGACTTGGGCCTCCAGCTGCTCGGCGCTTACTACTTGCACCTCTTCCTCTGATGGGCGGTCACGAAGCACGGGTGGTGATGTATTCGATTTCGGTTTATTTGTTTTTGGCTCATTCAATTCAAGTCTATAATTATCTGGTTTCGGTTTACGTGAAATAGTTGATTCCGGTGTATGTTTATTTATTTCTGCCTTCGATATAGTCGTTTTTGGTTTCGGTTTATTTGTTTTAAAATCAGTCTTATATGTTTTCGGTTTACATGGAATGGTCAATTCCGGTGTTTCACTATTAGTAATATCCGGTGATTTGGTAGCATCCGTTTGCTCTATTTTCGGTTGTACACAATCTGATTGTTCTATTTTTGGTGTTTTTATTTCATCATGTTGTACATTCGGTTTTCCTATAACTGATGCATCTTTTTCCCGCTTTGTCTTCTTTTTCGGCCGACTCGTTACTCTCACTTTTCCTTTCCGCTTTCGTCCTCCTTTGCGCTTTTGCGAGGAAGCGAAACGCGTTCCATATACATGTTTTGTCACAGGCCTCTGTTCCTCCCCTTCCTCGTCAAATGATTCAAGAGCGGGCATTCGTAAGGCTTGAGCTGATTCGTTCAGAGAGGGGCTTTTTGATTGGCTGGAGATAGATGACTTTTGCTGGAGTTTTCTGGTTTTTTGTCCCTTGACTTTTTTGACGACATGGAGAGGAGTTTCCTGATCATCACTGCTTTCCGAACCCTGTCAAATACACATGATCAGATTCAGACATCACGTCATATTATATCAATAAATATTAAGTTCATTGGTATCAAAGTAAAAAAGTAGTGCTTAAATACAACATACATTGTACATAGTTTATAACAAATTATTTCAAGTTTAACCGATGCATAACGTTGCTTGACAAACTGGTAAGATATCGTAACAATCAGCATGTGCATATAATACCATACGTGTTCACTTAAGCATGTGTTTATTT
>LQRL01184227.1:999-20329 GCA_001703475.1 Hydroides elegans
TAACATAGCTTACTTCGAATAAATACGAATGCATATATTAACATTACAGTTAATTTGGCTTGTTTAAACATAAGGAATATAAAAACAAAAACAAAACACAAGTCAAACTTAATAGCGACACTCAAATTATTACATGAAAGAATTTTTAAAACATGATCAGACCCCAACCATCCCCTCCCTAAGTCTTCAGATGAATTGTCTTTTGGTTGATACCACACATTTCTTACACAATGTTAACCTAGTTTGGTCAAAACTAACATACGCTTAGGGCATGTGACAACAGACTTAGGATTAGAACTGATGGGTATGCTGACAGAACCCCTAACTTTATAGACACAAACATATGTGATTTAGGCCTCAAATTGTCAACACCTTTCGACAGCATGACTTAACCTAATCTTGTCTTCGACTGGCACTGAGAATTTGGAATTACGTACTTTATAATTATTGAACCAGACTGAATGTATTTTTTATTGGCTTTCGATTGAATTTATAGATTATCATCATACTGAAGTAAAAGTACTGTAGGTGAATGATATCAAAATATTAAAACCAGCTTTACATAGCCGGGTTCAAGCTGATATTTTAACCAAAAATAAAGAGTAAATATGTGTTACCCCCATATCAGGTAGTTTGTTTTAGCAGACTTCTTCCACGCGAAATCCCCAAATATGACAAGATCATCCCTTTCTTCTGTTTGCTTCTTTTCAATATTAAATTGGCGTAAAACACTTAGTGGATCAGCCATACTGGTATAAAAAAGATATTTTAGCTTCACATCAGTTCTACTACTTCCTGTTTTGTTTTAGGAATTGTGGGTAATAATCACTAAACATTAAGTATTCATGAATATACTTTAGTGAATACTGAACAACCCAAAATTTTAATGATTTTTATTATTCATGAGTTTTTTTTTTTCAAGCAAGTTTAATTCAATATCTTACCTGAAGTCTTATTTATTCATTGAAAACATAAACATTAAAATTTGATTAAATGAGCAAATGATAATCTGGGGGCAAATTGATAATATTTTAAACATTTGTTTTATAATCAATTATCAATTGGAACTTGATCCCGATATTTTTGGATCAATGCACAATAGCAGTGAAGTGATTGCAGACCAACATCAACCAATATATTTTCAATTGATTTTATATATAATATTGATTTCAAATATTGCATGATATGGTTCATGACCATTATAATAGTTTTTAACAGAGTTGCAATTGTGTTTATTGTCAGTGTAATTTATCAGATTTTTACACCATGTTTATACTCATTACTTTATGTGTCAGCCCGATCGGTTTAGGAATATTAATTGTTGATCTTTTTCTGCTTCGCTGATGAGGGCCAAACAAAATCGTTGTCGATGGTATTTTGCAACTCAACAATAATGATTATTTAACTTTTTTTCTTCTCAACGAGTTAAAGCTAATATGCATTCAATGCAAGAAATGACGGGGTTCTTCTATTTAAAGCATATACCAGTTGCATAACTAAATTGAATATGATACTTATTGAGCCCCTTTCTTGATTGTTTAATTCACTTTATATTTAATAAACATAACCTGGTGTATATCCAACGTTTAGTTTATCATATACTAGCATTTAAACATATATTTAATTACAAATATTTGATTATACATTTTTGATTTTGGTTTTATTCCATTTGGTCGCAAGACTTTTGTTCATCATTACCCTTGTCTAAAAACACCATATAAATGATTAGTATTGTCCCTCATAAAAGTGATTTACTCAGAGTTTTATTTCCGAAACATTAATTCTGATTGCATGTTCGCATCCCATTTGTGTAGCTTTTCCTTTGAATATATGAAGCATTTATTTGTGCATCCAATTCTTTTTATGAGGTATGTCCGGAACTTGAACATGTTCACGATGGTTCACGATGTTAGACAGGATCACGGCTCTATATACCCCGCTAACACAAAACCTCATCATGAGCTTATGTTGGTCTAGAATTAACTAATATGTGGTCAACATGAAGTCATGATGCGTTTTTATGCTCGATGGGCATACCCTAATACTAGTTCAACATATTCACGAGGTTCACCATTTCACAGTCTAACATATATGGCTCACCATGTTCACGTGGTTCACCATTTTACAGTCTAACATATATGGTTCACCATGTTCACGAGGTTAACGAATTGATATAAAGAATAATTTTAAGATAAATCAAACGTAAATTTAAGAAGATTAATTGATAAAATGTTTTTTTTAATTCATGAAGAGCAATAATAATCATATCTTTAAGAAAAAAGAAACAAATAATTGATGTAAACAAATACATAATTAAATCTGTTTTATTATGTCTTAAATTGGAACGCATCTAAACGTTATTTTGACGACATAATAGATTGTTATGTCACATCAGTGGGCAAACTCTCATTTTGCCTTGCATATATACTGAATGAAATATATTGGAAAAGGAAAACATCAACCTGCTTATTTCAAAGATCACGTTCAAATATCAAATATTTGTTTTATTTTTCCTATTTAATTATGTCAAAATCATAAAAAAAGCAATATCACATTTGTATGACGAATATAAACATTGAATATTGTTCATACGCTTTTTATGGGTTTTGGAATTTGTTTATTACGTAACTTTTGCCTGACGCATACAATCATGAGATCTAACTAGTATATCATTAGGTAGTCACAATTACGCATCGTTTACTCTACGGTTCTTTAAAATCTTTTCGTGAACATCGTGAACCTCGTGAACGGGCGTGAACATTTTATAGTCCTGGACATGAAAGCTTTTTATGTACATCAACATAACTAGAGATGTTAAAGGGACATGGTAAAATTGTTCTGTTTAAATATGTTAGACTTTTACCATACATTGTATAGTTTAAAAGCTTTCCATATAGACACATTGAAGAACACGAAATCGCTACATTTTAAACATTGATGTAAGCACATTTTTACTAAAAAAGCTATTTCCTTTTCATTGTACACACTAAATCAGAGAAGCCGCATAACCTCTGTTGATTTCATATTGTACTAGAAGACACTATTACCTACCTACCTAGTCTTGATCCGCCACTGGTCTCTGCTCAACATCAAGGATGCCATCTCGCGTTCTTGGAGGCCGGTGTCGTCTTGCAGCTGCTGCACAAACGTACGCGTCGGTCTTCCTCGCCCTCGCTTGCCGTAATTAGGGGTCCACAACACTAGATTGGATGCACCTTCTTTTGGGTACCGATAGCAATGGCCAGCCAGCTTGATTCTCTTTTGTTTGATTGTGTCTGTGGCTTTGGGTACTTCAGCATATAGTTCTTTGTTGCTCACATTGTCTTTCCAAGTGAATCCCAGTGCTGATCTTAGTAGTCTGGTGAAACAACCATCGATTTTCTTTGCCAGTGTCTGTGTGAGTGTTCATGCTGCACTTCCATATAGGAAAACTGACTCTACCATTGAGCGAAACAGTCGCGTCTTGGTCTTTCTAGACAGTTATGATCTCTAAATTCTGCTCATCTTGTAATGTGCTGCCCATGCCAGGCCTATTCTGTTTGTTATATCGGCTCTTGAGCTGCTTATTAGGGATCCCAAATATGTGAAATCATATACTTCTTCGAGTATGGAGCCGTCACTGGTTTTTAAATCTTTTTTGCTAGGACAGTTGAAGGTCATTACTTTGGTTTTCTTTGGGTTTGCCATCAGGCCTATAGCAGCTGCCGTAGTTTCAACTCTATCGAGCAATGTTTGTGCCTGTTTGACTTAATCACTTATCAACGCGATACCATCGGCGGCGAAATCAAGGTCGGATATACATACAGGTCTTATTCTTCGGCTTTGTCGACGTTGTATCTGGAAACCTTATTCTTCTTCTCTTCCGTTTATTGCTTTTCCAAGTGCATAGTCCAGTGCTATGATAAAGCGGTATGGAGCAAGAGTGTCACCCTGTAGTACTCTAGCAAGGATGTTGAACAGTTCGGTTCCACCATCTAGAGATTGCTTTTGTGTCTATGTACATACATTCTATTGCGCTCACTAGCTTTTCTGGTATACCGTATGCTCATAGAATCTTGATCAGTTTACCGCGAGGTATAGTATCGAAGGCCTTTTTGAAATCGATGAAGATAATTATGGCCGAGAAATTCTTATCTTGGATGCCTTCAATTAATCGTCGAAGGGCTAAAATTTGCAAAGAGGCAAATATTTAAATGATCTTCAAATAATTGCATATCAATAAAACAAAATTGACGTGCATAAATTTCACTTAGCTTCAGTATTTTTAAGACTCCAATAACAATATTAACGTTGCATACACATTTTGTTGTTATATTTTTATATCAATTTCATCAATTTTAATCAAACATTGCATACTATTCAAACATATAATTTTCATTTTCACTCTATTTTTATTTGTTTCGTTTCCACTTTTTTGTATTATCGCATATATATTTGTACTTTACGATACCAAAATAATTTTCAAATACTTAACATTGAATAACATGTTTAGGCTAAAATCATTAGGGTACTGCGGAGTCACATAACAGTTTCCGTGACCCACCGTTTTTTGAATGTGTACGAGCCCATTTCATAATTCATATTTTAAAAAAATCACTCGTATTAAACAGAAAAAGTGGCTATTGTTTAAATCAGCAAAAGGAAACTTTACATTTTTATTAGTTAGAGAGAGAGAGAAAAAAAAGTAACTCACCATGAAGACATTATTATTATTGTTTCTATGTAAGAAAAATATGCAAAATATCACATGATGTCACATGATTACATCTAAAGCAAATAGGTGTAGGTTTAACGAACTCAATTAGCATATATATTTGTGTCCGTTTGCTATGTCCTTGGATCATTAATAATAAATTTGATTTATTCAATAAAAATCAGTTTTGATTTAATCATACCAAAGAAAAAACAAACCTGCTTATTAGACCTGATTTATTCAAAATTTATTAAACACATGCAGATTAATATAGTAGAACATACATCCAATTTTCACTTATTTTCTGTGTTAATGAATAAGCACTCGCTGCCATGCTAGCACACAACATGTCGAGACATAACAATAAAACGGTTAGTTTATCAATGCGCATCACCAAGTTTCAAATTATATATTACTGCATAGATATATGGTGCATACTGAAGGCGGAGGGGCTTTAACTCTTTTGGACAGTCTATGTTAAACATAAAGCTATATCCAGTAATAAAAATGCAGTCGGTGCTTTTAAAATTGCAAACAAATTAAGATATATATGCAATTATGTTTTTCAAAATATGATTTAGAATCCAAAACCCCGATATGCAAAAAGGGTTTCCTAATGAATGCAAATCGCGATATATGATTTATTGGGGAAATCGTATGGTCTTTTCGTCTGAAAATTTTCTAAGTTTTATGCAGTCCACACGTCGAACAGTCCAAAACTTCTCCACTAGAAAATCTAGACCTCTCAAAATAAAACAGGACATTCCTTTCGTTGAATTCAAGACAAGGTGCGAGAACTCTAAAGCCTTATTGTATATCAATAAAAGAAGGCGTCCGTGTAAAAGAGGGAAAGTCACTTAAATATGTTTTACAAAACAAAGTTAAGTGGCAATATGCCTTCTGATCCGTTTCTTCAAAATGAAATGCGATCTTTTATTGTAAAATATTGTGCGATCATACCTATTTCCACTATTTTTTTTTACAAAACACACTTAATCAATGATGATAAGTTTAGACAAAATGTGTTTGCATGCATTCCTTCATAACAAGACTTCCACGTGGACTTGATAAGTGTACTCGTTACTTGTTAGGGTAGTAGATTGTATGGCCCGCTAAAGGTATAACTCTATAGAATAGATTATATACTAGATCGTGACCAAAATAGAGGTCTATTGGTGTCTATTAGTGATTTTCCCAGGCCAGGATTTCGATAAATAATTAGAGAGGTTAAACATTTTTTGCAATCTAGCTCGACCCTGGAAAATAATAAAGAAAATATAGAAATTTTCTATATTTCAAACTATAATGCCAAAAATGTGATATATTTGAGTGGGGTTTGGTCTAAAATGGGCGCTGTAAAAATATAGTTCCCGAATTCTAAATAGTTTTGAAGATAAAGTGAAAAAACCGACTGCATTGTTATTACTGGATATAGCTTTACATACATTATACGTTGCCACATGGGTATAATAAGCTGTAATATAATGGTCATGATTAGGGAAACCGACCATTTTCAAGTAGCTATTAATGAGAAAAACAAGGTGCTTGACCAATGCCTGGAAGAATTAAATTGGCACAAACAAGTCATATTATGCGTGGATTTGCATTAAATGAAAGCAAGCGCCATTACAGCAATTACGTTGATGCTTTCGTCTCCCTCTTGGCTCCAATATATATATATAGACTTAAAAATTATGCTTATCAAACTGTAGCCAGGTCGTTTTATTCGGGATTTGTTTTTTTTTTAATTACTGTTTCTTATGCTTTAAATGTTCCAATTATATAGACTACATAATTTCTATTTTCATTTTTGCTTGGTTTGTAATTTTATGATTCACTGGTTTTTTTTCTCTATCATCACACTCAGTCATTGGGGTTTTACTTTCATTATCCTCTGTGTTTAAATTAAATGCATCATACCTGTTTTCTATATATAATTTCAATTAAATTCTTTATGCAAGTTAAACTGTTAATTTGAGCATAAAACCTAGGTTATTTCAACGCAAAACTGATAAATACATACAGAATTTGTAATCATAAAGATAGATGAATGTACTGCAAAAAGTCGACCGATCAATATTCTTCGACCTTAAGTTTTTATTAAAACACTTAAACATATACATTTGTAGACTTGCATATCAACTTCGTGTTTGAGAGTGCATAATTTTTATTATTCAGTATTAAAACAACTTTAAATTACTCACAGCCCCGTCTATATCAGTAACTACAAGAACAAGTATATGCGCATCCATTGGTGTGGGTCATAGAGTTGAGTAAAGTGGAAACATGTGGCATGATCTCAATTTATTGTAAGGCTGCATTTACACCAGAGCAAACTAGCCTTCAAACCAAGCTTCAAACCAACTAAGGTCAATGCGGCGATCATTATAATTTATTTTGGTTTGAAGCGGATTTTAGCCATCCTTCAAACCAACCTTTAAACCAGCTTTTAAACCAGCCTTCAAACCAAAACCATGTATGCGCAATGCCTTGCACTGAACACAATATTGGTTTTAAGGTGGTTTAAAAGGGGTTTGAAGTGGTTTGAAGCCGATAAGAATAAATAATTTTTAAGAACTGAAAAATCAAGTGCCGCATCGATCCTAGTTGGTTTGAAGCTTGGTTTGAAGGCTAGTTTGCTCCCGTGTAAATGCACCCTTAGCAAACAATACAATTTCAACACATTTTATAATAAAATTATCCATTTACACAGACCATGTAATGGATCACTCTTTGTCCTTCCCCAATTTACATCTGCATGTTTTAAATAAGAGAAATCTTATGACTAGATTTAACTTCATATAATTTTGTTATAATCATATCATCATAATTTGGTAATTAGTTCGGAATAATACCACAGCATGAAGACAATACTGGTTTCAAATTCAAATACGTTATTGTTGTTATAGTTATTAAACAGGAATGCATTAATATATATATATTATACGATGTCTTGATAACTAAATCTAAATCAATTACGTATAAGCTGACAGGATATTAATTGACAAAGAGCTTTGGTTTAGGTTGCAGACATTATTTGAATTAATTATTTAATAAGCCAAGTTATAAAGTATCAAATTTGATATAATAACTACAGCATCCTGCTTATTACACCTTATAAAGGGAAATGAGTTGGATAACAAATTATCCATAATTGTATGACGTTTATGTTTAGAAATCAATTCATCTGCTTACCTGTCGTGCAATTTGAACGGTTTAATGAATTAAATGGATTATACGTATCAAGGAGTAAAGTCAGTTTACAGAAACATGCATTTATTCAATTAAGGTGTCCATGCATTTTACTTTATTTCACATTGCAAGAATTGGATTGACTCGTGGTTTTATAACATATCGTAACATTTTGCATTTCATTTCAACTATATAATAGAATCTACAACTATAAAATTCCCTTCGTAATATTTGATTTATGCTCTATTTGTAGTAGACATAAATGTCAGCTTAATGGCGTTATGCATGGAGCCCTTCCAGGATGGTATATAAATAGTCAACCTTTTGGTTCACATCAGTCTTGTCGTACTTTATTCTAAACGCACTGATCCATTGTAAAACTACAATGTAAAATCAAATGAAAAATTCGAGCTAGAATATTTAGAGAAGAATGATATACATTAAGTTGATATCAGAAACATTGAGTGATATTATGCTTAAGGTCTAAACTCAGCTGAATTGTGAAACAGATACACACATTTCAATGCGAATATAAATGTATTACAATGGATTAATAAACTTTTAAAAACTGATAGATACGCACGTTAAATTTAATCTAAACAGAACTATTAATTTGATTAATTCTAAACTAAGATTTATCTTTAAAAATCGGGTGTTGTTAACATTTGATCATGTCACAATATGAAATGATTTTAAACACAGTCACTGATGCGCCAACTGGTGTTCATATTTGTCTTGTCATATTCTTCATCATAACAGGAGGAATTATAAACGGATTCATAATCTTTCTAAAAGTAAAGAAATCAGCGTTGCAAGAGATTGATTATTATATTATAGCACTTGCAAGTGTTGATATATTTTTATGTGTCATCATTTGCCCACAGTATCCCTTAATTACATATTACATCGATCAGTACAATAAAAATAATATATTTCTTTTGACTCAATATCTATTTAGTTCAGTGGTTGCAGGCTTTATCTATCTTGAACTTTTAGTTACGGTTGCTCTTACTAGATTATATGCCGTTTGGAAACCTTTTTCGTTTCAACTATCTGTAAGGCGAGCTCGTTGGATAATCGGAATAGAAGTAGTTGTAGGGATTATTCGCACTTTGGCTCTTCAAATGATAACATTTATTCCAAGTGGCGATGAAATCGGAAATACTGTTATAACGTTTGAAATAATACTTAGTTTTCTTTTGATGAGTATGGCGTATCTTTTAATTGCGTCACAACTGTATCAACAGAAGCGAAAAGTTGAACAAAAAGCCGATCTACCGAAAAATCTTCAAATTGTTCCGAATACTGTTCATCATACATCGGGATCTCGGTCACATGACATTGAGGAATCCGAAGCAAATAATAGAAATATCAATAAAGTGCGCTCAAAACCTGAAAGAGCCCTCTACATAAAGACCGTGAAAATGTTTGGAGTTATTACACTGATTTTTGTTGCCTCATATATTCCACTTATCTGTTTGCTTTCAGGATTAACGAATCGCTATCATATTTTGTATTTAACGTTGTTAAATTACAATACTAATTTTGTTGTGTATATGGTATTTAACTTGGATTTTAGAAAAGAAGTAGCTGATGCTTTGCGAAAAATTATTTAACTCTGAATATAATAAGAATAAGTAAAAGTAGATGAAATTATTTACATGAATGATGAATGTGTGTATTGTATGTAATATTTAATGGTAATGGTCATATTTTTCATAAATTGTATTAATATACACAATTTATTTGCAATTAATGTATTAATTGTGTGAAATTGCCATGGCTTAAGAAAGCATACATAAATTCATATATAAACTATATTACCATTACTAATCAGGTAATGGTAATATAGTTTATGTATGAATTTTTATGTCAAGCTATGTCAATTTATTGATATCGGTATTTTTATTTGCTTCACATTGTATGAATATTTATTTACCGAAAAAAGAATATTCAAATAATACTTAAGATGTGGTCACAGATGAGATAATACCATAACACGAACTTTTATAAAATAACTCTAATTGAATTGATATGAGTTTGTCCTACCGGTGGACGTATAGGTGCATCCGGAGAGTATTTAATATATATAAAAAAACAGTTGTAAAACATTTGTTATTTATTTTTCAAATTATTTGTAACCTTCGGACAAGTGAACCTTCGGACAGATGAACCTTCGGACAGATGAACCTTCGGACAGATGAACCTTCGGACAGATGAACCTTCGGACAGATGAACCTTCGGAGAGGTGAACCTTCGGACAGATGAACCTTCGGACAAATGAACAGTCACCCTGTATATGAAATGCGAATCGGGTTTTTCCCATGTATGGTTTCTTGTCTTGTTGTTGACTTTGGGTTGTATGGCTGTAATCGTCAACCCGCCCGTAAGTTCTAAATATCAGAAAAATATTCTCCATCTGATGTATTTAAGTGAGAAAAAATAGTTTTGTATCAAATTATGAAATAACCCACTTATAAATTGTTCGAATTTATATGCTTAGACTTTGCCGTTGCGTATCGCTGTGAATTCTTACTGCTTAAGATCATCAAAGGGTCAGTGATCAGTGAAATTTTGAGTTAATAAGAGTCAATTGCATTTTTGTGTCAGATCTTTGTGTTCAGAATGGTGCATCAAATTAAAAAAAAATTAGTTCACAACCCTATTTTTTCTAATTTTTGACTGTTAAAGACGTCATATTTTGTTGAGGTTCATCTGTTTGATTTTGGTTTTTCATTACCATTTAGTATTTGTTGTCGATGTATAAATAAAAATTATGAAACGTCTTTTATGCATTTTGTACTTTAGTTTATACCTTATACCAAGTTTATACTTGTTTTTCATACATGTGTATGTCTCTACCGGAGTAAAAACAAGGCAACCGAAACGAAGGCTTCAGTTTGTAGAGATGGCTCTGTTAGAGCTTGTTCACACGGGAAGCGACACGCGACAATATACTTATTTGTTCTTTATAAAACAGGTGATACTCTGTCGCTAGTTTTATAAAGTAAATATAAGTATATTGTCGCGTGTCGCTTCCCGTGTGAACAAGCCCTTATAGGATGCCCTCATACTGCACTTACATCTAGAACCTAATACAATTATGTAACCATGCAAAACATTATATAGAATCTTATCTATTTGTATGACTTCTCCGACTTATTTATCTATTATGGTTATTAATTAATCTTAGATAAAATCTAATCTAGTTATAAGAATTATCTTATTGAATTAATTAATTTATATAATCTCGTTATAAGAATTATCTGATTGAATTAATTAATTAACTATTTTGGCGTATAGGCAATCTTTCAGAAAATCTAATGTAATTATAAGATGTCTTATTTCTTTAATGATAGTGTATAGAGAATTAAACATTATGATAAACGAGAGATCCTGTAACCGCAACCTAAAACAATAATAGGTAAAAAAAAAAACATGTCTTGAGAGCTCTTCACTTACATAAAACATGTTAGAAAGGAATTGATATAGTTTTAACAACGACTTTTAATGAATGTTAAAATCCTTTAAAATCATAGGCAAGACAAAAAAAAATAATTAAATCAATGATTTTCCCTTATACTATAAATTAACTCATCCAAAAGAAGTTTAGTACAATCTTTCATATGTTGACTCCTAGGCTAGTTATATCTTTGTCAAATAAACACAAGGGATCCGTCACTCAGAAATAGAACCCTCTTAACAATAGATCTACCATAATATTTATCCTTGGTATCAAGGCTCAAGTGTATCAGAGAGTATAGGCAACTCTCACTTAATCGAAAAATTACACAGTTTCAATAGAATTCAACAGGCTGTGGATATGCCTTATAGCGATGTTAAATAAAGGTTAATGTCAATAAGCGATATTGAAACCACGCGTATCTGGAATCTTCAAAAAGAGGGGAAGCGTAATTGTTTTATATGAAATCACGGAAATAATAAAAATATTTGTGACAAATAAGGGAAACTAGAACAAACTTTAAAGCGTTCAAATAAATTCATAATAAAAAAATATAAGATTTAAGTAAGATTTTATCACTTTTTAGAAAAAAGTAACTCAAATCATCAGGAAGGTGCATGCAGTGTAAACGCCATTGTTACAACATTGTTATAACACAGCTCAAAATATTAAGTTCTGTAAAGTGAAAAAGACACTCAATTACTAAAATAGTTCGTATCAATCAATATTCATTTGATAATCTATAGTCAATATAGTATGAATAATAAACTTATAGATATAATAAAAAAGAAAAAAAATGTCTTCTATTTATTAATTAACATCACATAAAACGTTTTTCATAAGTTGACGATTTCAGTAAAAGTATATGTATGTCCAGGGTCATTTTGAACGGGATTTGTATATCAATATTGACCCAATACCAACCACCCCCCCGATATCCGTGCACACCTTGATATATGTAACCCAAAGGATCATATTTGAATGTCAATTAGTCAAGGTCTGGATCATACTCTATAAGCGGATATCTATACCTCGAAATGATTAAAGGCATAATAAGTAGCTCAAAACCACAAAATGATATCGAAGTAAAATTAACGATTATTTTTTTTACCTATAACTTTTGTAAAATGTAAGTAATACTAATTTATCAAAGAGGATTTAAATTATTCATTTTTTAAACTATTAATTATTAAGGATTATTTATTTATTTATTTATTTTGATTGACATATAGTGCGCCTTTTTAGAATATAAAAGCGCTACAATAAACAAGTTTACAGTAGTAATAACAGTGAAAAAAGAACTAAATGATACATATTAATACAATAGCAACTTGTGGAATTATATATAGAATAAAAGCTAAGTATAATATTTGCTAATTTGAGATTTGCACTTAAACCCATTTTTGAGGATACATTAATGCGACATTATAATGTTATATAAAGGATTAATTTACTAATATTTTAAGATGAATTATTTCATAGAATCACATACAGATGAATTAATGAAGGATTATGTAATAACATTTCATATAATATAATAATTAAAGGATATATTTGACATTTTCTAGGATAAAATTATAAAGGATAAACATAATACCACTTCATAAACAAAAATTAAAACCATGTCAACGCAACGACATACATTGAAAACACCCCCTGCTAAAGCAGCACGTAAACTATTCAAAACCGTCCCTCAGTATCTCGCATGGGTACGCAACGCAGCCTCGGATCTACAAGTACACGAGGAAAACAATCAACATCTTCTGCGCAATTTGATTCGGCAAATTGCGTCGCGCATTTTGATTCGTGCCCGGGCCCAGGATGACTATTTTCGGCAGCTGTTTCAGATGCCTGAGGGGTTTCCCAAACGGATTACAATGAAGAAGATGTTGGTCTTGAATAAAGCGGGCGAGTATACGTTGAAGTTGCCACTGGTGCATAACGGACCGCTGCGAACCTTTCATGTGAGTGATTTTGATTAATATTTATTCAAATGAATAAGGTTCTGTTTCTGAAATGTTTTCGAACAACTGATATCAGTTCAAAAATATTGCATTGAGTAGAATATTGGTTTAATTAAACGTGTGCGTCATTTATCCTAATATTATCAAATTTCGTAACAATATTCTGAATATTGTTCTAAAACATTAAATGTGCAATTTCCATTTAAACATTTAATGTATGGCAAATGTGGTGCAAAAATGGACCACTGAGGACCTCTCATGTGAATAATGGTGTGCGCAGGCTGGCATGATATAGAATATGATGCGCCATTAATTTTAATGCGGCATTTAAAGAAAATATAGTAAATTTAAAATATCGCGAGATTTGATTAATTTTCCTTCAATGCCCATTGCTAGAAAGGTTGCGCAAACTGAACGCATCATGATTTGCTATGACTATATTTTTAATACCTTTAAAATAAATTTTGGCTGATCAATTATGATTTTAAGTATGATTTTGGGGAATTTATCATAATTTGAGATTCAAATGTTATATTTTGTAGAAAATAAAGGAATAAAAATGATACGCGATATACCCATAATATTCCACTATCGTAAAGGTGTGTTTATGCTGAGAGTTTCGCCCTTACAAATATAATTTGTCGCGCTAGCCCAAAAATAAGACTTTCGCAAAAAGTGTAAAATTTCGAAAATGGTCCTAAAGATTTGGAAGATGATGTTCTGTAATCTACCATTGTAATGTGTGCCAAATACTCAATTTAGCGTCGCTATCGCCAAAATTAACCTCAAAAAGTGTGTTTTTTTTTTAAAATAATTTTGAGCTGAAACTTACTGGTTTTATGGCTCAAAATGAGAAGCGCGATCAAGGCAGTCCGAGTGTTTATGCGAGGCGCGAACGTTCTTAAAAATCCAAACAATGACCAAGCAATCTGTCGCCGTATTTGAACTAAACCCATAGTAAATAATTCGGATAATTTTCGCAGGTTTGAAGTGCGATTTGGTGTTCGCGCAATATGTTCTTTGGCAACATGTGCCTCAAAAAGTAAGGGACTTTTCTTGACACGACCATATTGATCTTTGAAAACTATGCATTTTTTTCCTTAGTAGATTCTAATCTTGGTGCGACAGGTCATTCAGCATAAACACTCGGCAAAACTGTATAAACACTATTTTGAACTGTTCACATGTTTTTATGGGCGAATCTTACAGCATAAACAGACCTTAATGGAATGTCAAAATTTGTTGTTTAAACTTAAGATATATGTAGCTTAATGTAATTGTAAATTGACTTTTCATTACTACACTCAGGCAATGTGACCAATGTACAAGTAATTGAAATCTGAATGTACCAATAACAAGCTTTTTTCTATGAAGGAGAGTCTATAAACATATTTTTTATTAATTTACTCTTGCGATTTATTGTTTAGGATTATAGAAAAGTATCTACGCATAAAATTTACGATTCCTGTGTGTAATCACAACTCGATAGCTGGTGCAAATTTACAAGAAGTGGGTCACTTTACAGCTTATATGTAAATAGGAAAATATAATCAAGACTTAAATTGCAGTAGAAAATGAGTAGCCATGTTGGAACGATTGATACATGTATTATCTATTCGGATAATCTATAAGGAATAGCTTGAATCATGTGACTATGTGTTTATAATAGATGCTGGTGGGCCCCTCGCACGGCGTGAAAAACGGCGAGTGTCTTCTGAAACTTCACGAAGCTTTGACTCGTGAACAGAAGACAGTTCAGCGTCACGCACTGAGGACGATTTTGGATACAGATGATTTCGTCAGTCCCAATAAGATATCCGGATGGCTGTGTCATTGTAAGTTTTAACTAGGAGTACATCTGAGCAAATAATTTAATTTTTGCCATTATAACAACACATAATTCATGCGCGGATGTTTGCCTGGCTATTATTTGTTATACAGCAAATTAAAAACCGCACCATTCCGTTCCATATTTTATACCCTATGTACTCCTGGATCGCCTAGGGTATTTGAATCTATTTTTTAGATGTGCATTTGTTTACATTAGCGCCCTTTTATTAACCCAGCTTTCGTGAAACGAAAACTGGGTTTGTGCAATCGGTCGGCGTCGTCCGCTGTTAGTTAGTAAGTTAGTTGCTTAGTTAGTTAGTTAGTTGTTTAGTAAACTTTTTTTGTAAAAACCTATCTCCTCTCACAGGTTTGGTTGTAGAGCTCTCAAACTTTAACCAAAGCTTCCTTATGGTATCCTCATACTGGCTACTGCTTTATAGGACGATTGACCCACGTGGGTCGCCACGGTGGACTTGGTCATTTCCGCCAATTTGTTCTTCTATATAGAGAAAAACTCTTTGCTTTGGAACCTATCTCCTCCCACAGTTTTAATCACAGAGCATTCAAACTTTAACCAAAGCTTTTTTATGGTATCTTCATATTGGCTACTGCTTTATAGGACGATTGACCCACGTGGGTCGCCACGGTGGACTTCGCCATTTCCGCCAATTTGGTCTTCTATATAGAAAAACTCTTTGCTTTGGAACCTTTCTTCTCCCACAGTTTTGATCACAGAGCATTCAAACTTTAACCAAAGCTTCTTTATGGTATCCTTATACTGGCTACTGCTTTATAGGACGATAGACCCACTTTGGTCGCCATGGTCGACTTGGCGATTTATGCAACATTTGGTCTTCAATACAATAAACAAATCTGAAGCCAATTTCGCATGACCATACTCCGTCTGCTATCGGTATGACAGGTTTGATGGCGTTGATTATATACACGACCAAACCTACCGATAGCAGAAAGGTTGGTTATGCGGGAGCTTGTGTCTTTGGCGATTTACGCATCCAATTGTGGACACGCGTATTTTTCTCATCAAATCATGTCTTCAAGTTATTGATTTTTGTTGAACTTAAAGATTTTTGGATCACAGCTGTTACATACCAGGACGAATAGCTCAGTCAGTAGAATATCGGCTTCATGATCCAAATGTCGTGGGTTCGATCCTGGATTCAACTCAAACGTATTTTTCCTTTAGAAAATATCAGAAATGATATTCTCAATCATGATGCATTGAGTAGATGACCATATCTTAATTAAAAGTCTTCGATTTGATATAATGACCGGGTCATAATGTACTCATACACATTGTTTGTATGTTCATTTATGTCGTGTTACTAGCCCAATGGTATAGCATCGGACTCATAGTCATAAGGGTGGTGGTTCGATTCCCAGCTTGTACAACCTATTCCTTATAATCAAGTTTAAATGATGAAAAAATATACTCTAATAAATGTTATATATATATATGCTGATGTTTAAACAAATTAATAACATAAGACTTTTGTTTTACCGGCGTATGGATTTACACGTATCTGTCAATTTTCATCAAACATTTAACAAAAACGCGTTTGCTAGTACTTAAATAGGGTTAAAGCCATATCTATTAACTAAAGCCGGGTCATTGTCCTTGACAATCTTGTTTTACTGGAACATGTTTCTGAAGCTTGTTCACTTGTTTTCTAGTGCTCAAAAAGATCGTGAAAGGCATCAACCAAACGGAAACAAAACACTTCCACGTGGCTGCTCAAACACTGTTTACCAAGAAAGGATTGACTGCGTTCATTACATTATCGCCCAAAGAAGACCAAAACGATAACGTCATGACGGTGCTTTTGCGATTCGAGGTGAGAAAGATGTCAAACGGGATTCGTAAAAAATGTTTAGTCCAAAAGAGTTTGAGCAAGCAAAACAAAATGTATATTTTTTTGTTATTTTTACCAAATAAACGTTGACATTATATGAACGATTTAAATTTAGAATAAGATAATAATATGTGGCTAGGGTAATAGGGTAAGTGTACATTATTACAAAATAACGGCTGATTATGACCACAATCTTGAATAATGAGCACATATCACACTCTCTTAACAGAGATTGAGATTGCTTTCGACATTTCCTATTTGATTATCTATTAGATTAAAATTATATGTTTACATTCAATATAATCTAGATATAACATGAACATGTCATATACCATATACACACCTTTTTGTACCCACTTAGGTCGTCGTTACCACCGGTGAGTTGCCCTTCAACTTCCGGATGCGTCATCCTTGGCCACGTGACCTGAGCCATACGCAACCGGAAATGGTCTCGAAGAATCTCGGACGCGACATAAAAGAGCGCTTCCAATGCGGAAAGTTCTCGGTCTATCTCCGCTGCCCAATACACAAACCCAGCTACCTGCCCGATATTTCCATGCTCCCGACGCGAGCGAAAACCTATTTAGAGTACCGACTCAAACGCTCTGGGACCGCGTTTACATCGCAGTCACTTCCGGGAAGCTTCTCGCAGCTCAATCTCGGCGAAGATCACGGTGACCCGAGAGTTTGGAAAGTCGATTACGTGGACATTGAAAAATACCTTATATCGATGATCTCCGATGAGCCTCGCTTTCGAGTTATAGGTCACGCACTTGAACTTTACGACATTATCGCTACGTACGGCAATCGCATTGTGCCCCGGCTAAATAACAAAACAAAGAGATCAGTGACCTTGTGGTTATTCAAGCGTGGCGGACGCGGCCTTGAGACCATATATGGGGCGTTTCAGGAGACGCTCAAGATTGTGAATGAATGCATGGATAACGCGTTTTCACCGGCGTTTGTACAAACACAGGTATGTGTGTTTGCTCATATCTTTTGTCCTATTTGTTTTATGTATATGTTTTTAATTTTGAAAATAGATATAAATATTAGGTACAATAAATAAATGATTTCACTGATTATATTTGGCGTGACCTTTACCTCACCAATGTCCCTTCACTTTTCTTTTGTTTTAAGTTGAAGAAGTATTGATAGGAAACTAGATTCTAATTGGGCCACGATTTAAATCCTATAGAGCTAGCCATATGACTATAGTTCATTAGAATAATATTATAGAAGTAACCATTTCTCTTTTTTTCATCGAGAAAAACATCCTAAATGAAGACAATGGCATCTACTTCGAAGTTCTTAACAAACATATTAAACACCGGACGTGATTAGATTGTGTATATTGTTATGTGCATCAGTATGTTTAACCTAGCCCTTGCCTCATTCACCTTAGATGCAGTTTTATCACCATCTATCTCTGCATTACGCTAGTCTTACAGCACCGTGCTCCTTCGTATTTGTATCAACCAGTTCTTTGGCGGCTAGCTGCGTCGGTGGTCGAAGTTTGAACTTCTTTGCCATATAATTATCTGCTATCCTTTTCGTTTACAAAAACGGAGCAGGTTATAGTTTTGGTCGGGTTTTGTTTGAGAAATTTCTGTCACGCATAACTTTTACTTAGGAGCTATGACCAAATAATAAAGCATACCATAATATAACATATAACGTGAAGTTATTTATCAACTGATTAAAATTATGAAATATTTATTTGGTTAATAAAAAACGCTGAAAATGAAAATATAAGCATTGAAGCGACGTCGAATATCACGACATCCCTGTAAAGCTTAAATGTATGACATTATTCAAATGAGCTAAGACGACCCTTGACCCCTATTATGCTTAGCTCTTATTGGCTGCCTTTAATGAGCCACACGCAATACGCATTGGTTGCGTTTCTTTTTGTTCAGAAGTTTAAGAACTTTAAGAAACTCAAGAAACTTCAGACAGAGTGTAAAAGAAACGTATTGTGTCTGATAGTTCTGAATTTTTAAGGTCAAGGTTAGCCTATCACTTTTTCGAATTGTTTTTGTATAAAATAGTATTCAAACAATTATAAAATTTGTTAAATAGTTTTTTTTGAAATATACAATGTCACAAAATCACCATTTATGACCAACAAAACACAAATTTTAAAAAGTAAACAAAACCAAAAAATCAAAACATTGCGCCATGTGACTTAATTAAGAAATTTAAGACAACTGTAAGGGTCAAGTCATCGGGCAGCGGCACGCCGCCACGCCGCAGATCATTTATACCAAATTGCACGCCGCCACGCCGCAGAAATTTGGTATAAATGATCTGCGGC
>LQRL01184236.1:6172-22339 GCA_001703475.1 Hydroides elegans
ACTACTATCGTAGTTTAATTTGAGATTAATGATTATAAAGCCGTTTAAAAGGTAAGGCATGTGTAAATATATAAAAAGAGCTCTAACGTAATAGATTATGAACGATACATTCATTTAAATAGATGGAAATAACGCAATCGTATTATTGATATATGTTGTGTCATTGATTTTAAATATATCTTCCAATCACAGCAACACACATTAAAACAAAGTTCTAATGTGTTATTCCTGTTTCGATTCTCTTTCTAGAAATCTAGAAAATCACAATGTTGTATAATCTAACAGAGTTGTGTATGCAGATTCCCCATAGGGTCCAAATCTTGTCTTTCTATTAGAGTCTAAATAGGTGTTTCTTTCTAACGAATGAGTAAATGCACTAGATTTATCTAGTATTCAATATGCTTCTTTAACAAATCGAATTAGGTAAGGATTTCGCGTATCATTGAACATATTCCAATATCGTTCACTAATTAAAAAGTGCGATAAAGCGCCCATGAGGCAGAAATGACGTCATTTTCAACAGACGTGCTTAACTTATTTCATATCTCGGTCAATGTCGTTAAAAAGGACATACACACCTATCATGTTGCCCAATATTAAAAGGAATAAGCATATATTTTGAATATTAAATCATATTCGAACACAGTTTTTACTGGAAATCGTTCACTAAATACAAATATCACTCTATGGAGACAATATATGATTTAGGGCAAAAATATGTTTAAAAGTTTCGCAGGGCTTCTGTCCTAGCTGACAAAATCGCGGGGCTTTTGTCTTTCGGGGCTTTGGTCTGCACACCCCTTGACGCATGCAGCTTGATAGATGTATTTTTTTAAACAACATAAGTTGATATTTATTTAAATTTACCTTTTTAATCAGACCCCAGTTAATCATCAAGAAAGTATGATATAAATTGCTCATAAAGAAAAAAAACATGAATATACATATTTAATAATCTTATTTTGTCAATAACAATCTACACCACATGCAGCGTCGTTATATCACATGCACAGATATTGCCTTTTATGCTCAAATTCTTTAAAATCATATTCACATATGATAAACATAGACAACCACGGATTATATGAAATATCTAGTTATACTTATTTTACATCCCAATAGCTTTTTAAAAGTTTGATTAATGTTGATAAAAAATAATAATGTTTTTAAATAATAAAAAATCTCAGACATTACACATGAATACTTCGATTAAGTATTTATATAAAATACGATAACAACATCTAAATATACGCTCGAATATATGTTGCAAAACAGGCATTATTCAGGGATAAAATATGTTTCACCAAACACCTTAATGACATTTACTTTAAATATGTAGTTCTAACGTAATAGTGAACAATCATTGTTCCAGATAAAATATGTAATATATCAGAATAACACTTTTAAAATATTTTATAAGTTAACAAATTCGTCTTAGATATATAGAAAATATAAGGCTCATTTATAAAAACTAACTTTTTTATACAATAATATATAACACCAACAGTATCAGTATCACATAAACATAACTGTGCAAACATCTAAAAATATAAAGATATATTTCTGATAATTCATTCTAAATTAGTGTTTTATGAAATCCCGTACATACCTTATTTTGTATTGAAAACATTAAACTACAAAATGAATACAGCAAAGCAATATGTGTAAAATATAAACGTCCATGGCCCTCCAAACTATCCTCATTTATATACAAATGTTAACATATTTTGACTTTAGTCATTGATAAAATCGCTAGATGCTTGAAACATTTCCATTGCGAAGGGCTTGTTCACACGGGAATCGACGAAACGCGACAGGCGGCAATTTACTTATTTGCTCTTTATAGAAACTTAGCCATTTTTTATAATCGCTCTAGAAAAGGTTGCTCACGGGAAGCGACAAACCTAGAACGATAGATGTTCGACATTTAAACAAATTTATTTAAACAAGTTGAGTTGCCATTTCTTGTCGCAACTGACAGCGCAAAAACGCAAAGGGCGATTCAGCACCGTCTCTCGCGTTTGTGAATATCATAAAAATGACAATGAACAGTTAAAAGTCTAAGAATCGTCAGCTGTCGCGTCCCATGTGAACACCTTGCTGCTCTTTTTCCGAGCCTAAACGCGTGTCGCTTTCCGTGTGAACAAGCCCTAAGGCCGAAGTTTTAGTTGCCATTGCCACCGTGTAGCGGTCTCTCGAAACAAGCGAGGGAACCCTCGAACTGGATGCATTTAATTAAGGTAACATTTAAGTTCTATTAAAACTATGCTGAAAATCATGTGTACCTTGATCATTCGTCCATGTAATATTGGATTTTACATTGACTTCAAATATATGTTAAATCTATACACACATTATCATTAACAGTTCTCGCTCTACATTGGACAAATGTAAATCATATGTTTTATATCACGCATTACACGTCAAGCGACTGTTAACAACAGTTAGTTTTTATTATTTAAACTGTGAATCCCTTGGTGAGGTCAATCTAATTTTATATATGCACTAGATTCAGACTTATGCTAAGCACATCTTAATATGTACACTATATTTTCAATTAACAAACTGTAAAACATACATACTAACCACACGAAAGAATTAAAATGTATCCATTTGTTTCTTATAATTGCCAAATTATTTCTTATGTTTCATCATTGATAAAATCTCGACATGCTTGAACAATCTCCGTTGCCAAGGCATGAGCTTGGGTTGCCATGGCCGTTGTGTAACGGTCTCTAGGGACACCGCCGTGTAGCGAACCACGCGCTGGATATTGCATAGCATCTTCGGAACCAAGCAACTGTCAAAATATAATGAATTTGTTCAAACCAGATCCGCGTTTATGATAACCCTATTTTGCGTAGATTGAACGCATAAGATGATATACATGATCAGCTTGGCTTTTCATGTAAATAGACTCTGAAAAAGTATCACTATTTAATAGTTATCATCGCTTACACTATAACCTTCAATATTATGTATTTGTCTAATTATGGTAAATATAACCTTGATAAATTCATACAAATTAATAATATATTAAGAATCCAACAAGTGTAATATGAACAAAATGCAATGATGTATACTTCATTTCAAAATTAAAAATCAAACGAGAATGTTTGTTATTTGATAAGTTAAAGCAATATCCCTTACCCGTTTCAGGCGGCTCCATTTATCTTGACAGCCGCATGCTTTAAGTGTGTTTAGTTGAGGATCAGTTTTCGAGGCGTCTACTTTGTATTGTGCGGCGCGCGTTGCCTTTTTCGCCGCCTATTTAACAAACGAATTCATAAACCTTTATTTTCACATTCAATTCAAAAACGCATCTCTATTGCATCAAACGCAGGCATGTCGATTTGTTGCATCAAACGCAAAACAATGTTTATTTATCACAACAAGTGGAACATTGCTATTTCTTAGGAATTTTCAAAATATCATAGTTCCTAAATCAAGCATAAAAATTATATCTATTGAAAAAAAAAGGAAAAATGCCTATCAATTGCAACCAAGTTGTTTTATAATACACAGTGTCACCCTTTAGTTATCAAATGCAATCATTTACTTTTAACATGAATTACATCAAATGTAATGTAATAAGGCCAATTGTCCCAATTGACTTTATTGTATGCATTTTAAAATACATAAGAAATATGTATCCTGTTTTAGAACCCGTATACGAATATTGAAAGAATCATTAAGAGAATCATTAAGATTGTGGAGTTATTTTATATGTGTGTTTAACTATTTTCCAATAAACTAACGTTAATTGCTCTGTTGATTGTAAATGTTAGATGATCATTATTATTTCTTATTTTTTTCATAAAACGCACTTGATATGACTTAAAGCACGCCCATTCATACGGTACATCATGTTCATCATTTGCAGTCGCCCCTTCTTCTTGGTCACATGATTTCGTATCACGTGACACCGCATGTAGGTCATGTGATGCCTGTTGCATCCAGCGCTTTGCCAAACCCGGCTGAGGGTTCGCGCGGTATTTCTCGTGGCGATGACTCCATTCGCTAGATAATTAAGGAAAAGCCTTGTGAATTATATGAATAATTGACATGTGTTTCAATTAGGATGTGACCAATTTAAGTTTTTTTTTCCGAATTCGGTCTACAGTTGATGATCGCCCCCTCTAAATCCGCGCCTGCGAGGCAATTGATATTGTGTATGATTTCAAATCATACTAATCCATGAATAAGATTGTGATCATAGTAAAACACATTTAATGTAAGTCAATGCTTAACGTTACAATAAAGTTGTAACCAATAGGATCGGATATCAAAGACAATTATCAAATCCGGATCAAACTATTGCTTACAACAAACTAACCTCCCGGTGTCAAAATCAAAGAAGTCATAATCTGTAAATTCCTCTCGTTGGTACTCGTGCTGTCTCGCGCGGGACGAGAAGTGATCGCTTTGACGAAAGAACCATTCGTAAGAGGAAGAGGAACGACCGCCTCCTGATGGTTTTTCTTCTGTTTTTTTTTTATGAACAAATTGATATGATATATAAATGATGTGCTAGAATGTTATGATATGTTGCATAAACTAGTTTCTTATTAGCGACACAGATATAGATGATTGTTTTATAAAGAACATAGATTTAAAATATAAACTTTTTTTTCATAATGAGCACCTTGCTTATTTTATCATTTGCTAAATCGCGTAAGTTGAATTCTCAATGTAAGTGATAATTTGTAATGAATACCAAATTAAAGCCACGCCTTTATTTATCAACTTAATCATCAACATTAATGTAACAAATTACCTTTAGTTGAAGTTTCTCTGATATCTTCGCCTCTTTCGAGTCGCTCAATTTGATTCTGCAAGAACTTGAATGCCTCTGTAGCTATTTCACTTCGATCCGGATTTTTATCCGGATGGAATTCAAATCGCAGACGCTTCCAAATCGCTCGTCTAGCCCGCTCGTCTTTCTTTTGCGCAGCCAATAAACACTCAGTAATATAAGTTTTAATTTCCTCTAAGCTTTTCTTCTTATCTGGTTCTTCTTGTTTGGCACTGTCTGTGGTTGGCTGAGATCTGAATTGGGATTGATCAGGATTGGAATGTACCATAACCGCCAATGCCTGGTCAGTACCTTCCGACTCAATCCGTTTCTCACGAAAGCGATACAAGTACACCGCGTCAATCACTTCATGAGTATCACTCCCATTATCCACTTTGTACTTGTAGTTAATCGGCAGTACCTGCGACGGATCTTCAGTATTGTCATCTATGACAACTTCAACGATTCTCACATACATGTAGGTGGCTTCGGGCTGGTCAGTTGCATTGTCTACTGTGTCCTCGAGTAATGGATCATCGACTTCAAAGGCAACGTATTCGCCTATCGCCAGTTTAGCATGGGACTGCTCAAGCATACCAATGTATTTTTGATCTACATAGTTTCCAGGTTCCGGACGGTCTTTGGAACGCGCGCTACCACTGCTTGTTGTTATCTGAAGGTCATCTAGTATCTTATGCATTTTATGATGCGGTTCACGAATGACGTGTGATAAGTAATGCTCGAAAAGCGCTTGACCTTTGAACAAAGGCAGTTTTGCTATATGTTCGGCTAATTTGAAACTAAGGAGGAACGCATTGGTTTCGGACGTGACGTAAACTGTGACGCCACTGTTGGCGTCATTCTTTTTGATGAAAAAAGACAATGGTTCTCCACTCTCTTTGATTTTTTTACCGTCTTGCCACAGGTATGTCATTATTTCAGCAATGCCTACAACTTTGATATCTGATAGCACTTTCTCTACATCTGCTGCCAAACGTGCATTTTCTTCACCAGATATCATTTGTTTCTTTGCATTGTGCTTCAAAATGCGTAAAATGCAATCACACAGACTACCCCCGTGTAGCTTATTGCTGAGCTGGGACTCCATAAGGCATGGTTGTCGGGACATCAAGCAGCTTTCATCCAGTCGCTCTTCAACCATCTTTGATAGGATTTTGGGCCGCAAAGGTTCAGGAAATCGTTCCACTATGTCCTTTTGTACATCCACTGACACATCACGTTCGTTCTTTAGGACAGCATCTAGTTTTACTAAGGTCGGTTGGTCTAGCTTAAATCGCCTTCTGAGATAGCTTTCTTCGTCTACTAAAACAACATCATGTGAAGCAACCATACCCTTTTCTTTTGTTGGGAGGTATAAACTCTTGAATTTTAGAGTGCCTGTAGTTTCGTGGGCTAAACTAAACAAAAGCTTTGTTGCAATAATAGCTTGATCTAATACATTTGGATTCAAAGTAGTTCCTTTTGAAATTTCGTACAGGTTATTGAGGACTTTGATAGCTTGTTTTAATGATATTTCGTCAGTCATCCCGAGACTTTTCAATGTTTTCTCTACCTGGACATATTTGCGTGGTATCTCTAATAGCCAAGGTTGGATTCTGCTCCATTCCTTTTCTATCTTGGATACTATAAGAGGTGGTCTGAGGAAAAGTCCATCATCTGAAATTATACATCGTAGTTTTCTCAAACGAATTGTATCGCTTTGACGTAATCCATTGGAGCCAAGGCGTGTGATGCAATCTACAAATATCTGCTGTAATTTCTCTATCGCAGCCTGTTTCTTCGTAGCTAAGGAATCGTCACAGTGGTTCACTAGATTGTTCATATGCTGAATGACTTTATCATTTGGCGGCTTTGGAACTAATCCCAGTTGATCGTTTTCATGAGGAATGGCCCAATCTTGTAAGATGGGGAGAACCGTCCAGCATTGTTCCGCGTATTTCTTGTCTGCGGACGAACTGTAAGAAATCAGCTCACTCGAAACAGCAGGGGCAATATCAATAAGCTCCTGTGGGACCTTATCAGCAATCATAAACTTGATACCAGCCAATTGTCTGAGAGTCAACTGTTTACCTTGTTTAAAAATATCCTTTACCAATGCCTTTGCACATGGATCTGAAGGAAGTTCTTTCGACGCAATTTTCTGAGCATAGGCCACATACATATTCGTTGTCACCTCTGAGATGAGTCCAAGGCGTTTGAGGAACGGCCGCCACTCTTCTGTATCATAAGGTGCCGAGGGAAAATCACCTTCTTTCTGTAGTTTTTCAAACAGCGATACGTCTGGGTTGAAGAATTCGCTTGTTTTGCATCGCTCCCCATTCCTTTTTATAAATGGTACTTGCTTTAGAGCAATCACAAGACCTATGTGTTTCTGCGCATAGCCACGGTATTCCAAATAGAATCGTATTTTTCCCATGTGTTCCTGTAAGGCACTGTCAGTTAGCTTAGATGCATTGGGCAAGACACAATCGATATAAAATGCATCAAATGTTGTGTGAGAGCATCCTATGAATTTATAGAGAGCCTGCATGAATTCAGAATCGGACATTTCTATGAAAACATCTTGATCATTTGGTAATTTATGCAGCTCAGCTCTGTTGACGTTAACTGGTACACAGACAACCCTTTTGTTACCTAGTGTGACCAAATGGCCCGATATCGCATTGTGCAACGGCAGTTCTCTGAGTAGTTCTCTTGAATCGGTGTGTTGTTTAATGACTTCAATATTTCTACCAAAGAATACCAGTATCGATTCAGCTTCACTATGCTTGATAACCTCTTGAAGATCTGTGCATGATTTAAGATGGAATGTTAGTGCCTTCAAAAGGTTGTATGGTTTGTCTGTGTTTGCAACTAGTTTTCGTAATATTTCCCGAATACTTTTCGGACCTTTTGCATCCCTTTGGGTCGCGGTTGTGTGTACCCGTGGTAAAGGGAGCTTTTCTAAGGCTGGTAAGTCTGTGTAAACTGCTTTGAATAATACACCAACATCAGCCAACCTGGTGTAAACTAACTGGTCCTTTATCATTGCGGGAACAAGACACCAATTTTGTAAAGGCTCTAATTTCTCCGAATCGATTGCAGTTCCATCTAAACTGAATATCTGAGAGTATAAAAACTGGTAAAACGTCGTCATCCAGTTTTCATCAATCGGTGATGTTTTTGCATCGACTCGACTCTCATCGCGGTAGACAGCTGAATCTAAGTGTTGGTCTAGAACCAAAGCAAACTCGGACACAGTCATACTCTTGACATAGGGTAAAAAGACCTTCTCAATCTGTTGACATTGCAAATTTGAGAATGTACCGAAACATCTATGTAAGAATAGATGCTGAGCCCCTGGAACTAGAGAGTGATACGGTGTAGCCAGGACATGATTTTGAGTCTTTTGGAATTCACGAAGAACTTCATCATTCGTAAGTAGCAAGGGGAGACCTTCAAGTGTTTCGCACTTCGATACATAATTCAATATGTGCCTCACCGATTCAGGTGTGAGAAAAGGTGTCTGTTCTACAGCGCAAGGGAAGGTTAACCGTATGGCTTCATTTGTCTTGTAACTGACAAGATACTCGACAACATCGGTTGGTGAGATGCTATTTATTGTGAGTCGTTCTTCTTTTGGAGTGTCATCCCTTTCTTGCTTGTTCTTATCGCTTTTGACCGCCTCTGCAAACCGTCCTTTTAGATCGTTCGGCAATGCCGTAAACGGGAAGTGCATATTCAATAGAACGTTTTTCACGATGGACCCAGGTGATGGTGTAGTAGTGTCTCGTGTTTCTGTAGAAGCACTTGGCGATGGAGGTACATACATTTGGGCTTCCAATGTATCAAAGAAGACTTTATCTTTGGCCGATTTCCACAGCAGTTGAACAGTCTCGTCTAAAGGAAAGTGCTCGGACGTAGCTTTTATTTCCTGTCGCCTCATTACTGGAATCAGTGTGTGTTCCTGATTGATTATGTTGCAAAAGATGCTTCTTTGAAGCGCGCTCAACAATGGCCGCAGTGTGGTCATGGATTTGTAAGGAAACGCT
The DNA here is from genome assembly GCA_001703475.1 of Hydroides elegans. Lineage (NCBI taxonomy): Eukaryota > Metazoa > Annelida > Polychaeta > Sabellida > Serpulidae > Hydroides > Hydroides elegans. Next base: position 15,020 of record LQRL01184236.1, read on the forward strand.
CGAGTGAAAACTCTAAACAGGCGTTTGATATTACCATAGTGAGTTGGTTGGGATGGTAAATCTCCTTTAATTCCTTCTAGTGCCGATATGTATGCTCTGGATATCACCATGCTGAAAAGGAGTTGATTCCATTGGCTTTTGAATGACTCACACTTATCCGTTTCAAATATATCGTGTCGGGTCTCTCCGTCTAGGATAAATTGTCCATTGATATGCATCGGTAGGTTGCTGTCTTGTGGTAAAGGCAAAACGCTGAATAATTTTGGCTTGATTTTGTCCTTTGCGCTGACATCATCCTTTTTCTGAGATGATGATTCATCTGTTTCATGCTTCTTTCTGTGTTTGGTCTTGTTCGTACCCAGAAAAAAAGCTACACCGCCTCTAGGTAAGAGAGCTGCTTTATGTCGTTCGTATTCATCAATCATTTCCACTGGGACGGTATCATGTTTTGTGAAACCAATCCTTTGGCACACGATGAAATTCTGTGACATATCATCGGAATCAATAGTTACTCTGTACACCGCCTCAGTGGCTGAGATCTGACTAATATCACTCGATGTGTCTTTCAATGTTCTACCAGCTTTAGCCACCGCGGCATTGTATCGGTCCTTTTCCTTAGAGTCCTTGGCGGACATACTCGCCTCCGTTGTCGAAATGACCTGTAATGTTCCATCAGCTGTCGTCTCTGATAATGTTATCTTCTTAACATTTCTAAGAAACAGCAAAATGATCGGCATTTCTTCACGGAAACGGTCAAACAGTGTCCGAACATTCTCGGCTGTGACAGGAATCTTGTCCTCGCCGTTTTTGCTGAATTCGCCAAATTGAGAATCATTCGCTATATCCTTGGACCGAAGCGGTAACCTAAATAGTGTTGATTCTGGTTTATTGACTTCCGGAATGTCATAGCATGAAAATACATCCGGGAACTTGGAGCGCAGATTATGATCAACTTTGAACATGCGACCGGGATTCTGTCTACCAGATGCAGGCACATATCTACACTGGGGATCAAAGGCACATAATCGTTCCCCAATTTCTTCTCCCTTCGATAGGAAAGTCGGAGTATCTGTCAAGTGGTACACACAGTTGAAACCAACTCCATACTTGCCAGTGGTAACTGCATCATCTCCTTTGCTACCTTCACCCAGTTTCTGAATTCCATCTATGTCTTTCTCTTTGAACGGTCTATCGTTGTAAACCAATAGCGCTGGTCCCTGCAAATGCTTCCATGTATCGGCAAATAGTCGATCTGATTTGTGCGTGCGTTCATCTAGAATGAAATGGATTTCAGAGGCTCCGGCATCATCTGCATTCTGGAGAAGTTCCTTCAATACTTCTCTATCACATGGATAGCCATCCAATAGCCGTTTAATTCGACTAGTGAGCTCCTCATGTTGACCAAAGGATACACCGAGTGTAAACTCATCTATTACCGCATCACGTGTTGTTTTCACGCCCAGCGCAAGCGCTTCGTTGAGCGTCAGATCCATGTTGCATAATTGCGATTTATCATCGGTTGTCAGCCAATCGATTGTGTTGTAGTTCAGTTCTGTGTTTAGACACAGTTCCCACTCGTCGTTCACAACATATATATTGCCTAGTTTTTCTCGTTCTTCTGCCAAATTTGTACATGTTTCACTCAGACTATGTAGACTTGCTGCTAGAGCTTTGATTAGGTTCAGGATAATATTACGGTCCTGTTCTGGTACTGCCTTTTCCCTTGCATGGAGCTGCTGCAGTATTTCCACATACACTTGTGACTCACATTCTTCTTTAATCGAGAGACTCTCAATAAGGGTTGGGTAACACGAAACAAGATCAGTTGGAACCTTATACAAAAACGGCTTGCAATCAATTTGCAACTTTTTGAAACATTTGGAGGGTTTGACCAGCACTGGTGAGCCTTCGTTGACAAATATGAAAGGTATATCTTTGAAATGTGTTAGGTCTATATTGGAATCGTTCGCTTTACACCAGTCGTAGCAAGACCAAACGAGCTTTCTCAAGTTGTAACTCGTGCTTGTTATGCCATACTTCTTTTCATTTGGATCATATTTGGTTTCTATGTAATCTGTACATTGCTCCATAAACTCCTTTATATCAGCAACTTGCAGCTTTGAGCTGATACCCAGTTTTCTCTTGATATCTCTCATTCGTCTCATTGAGGATATCTGATCAAAATGAGGTTTTGCACATACCGCTCCCATGAAATCATAATCTTCATCGCAAACACTCTGTAAAGAGAGAAGTCCCACATCATCATCACTTTTCCATTTCAATAGCCAATCTTTGGGTCTACTTTGTTTCGATATAAATGGTATAACTTGCAACTCCGGTCCGATTTCGACAAGATCGTCCTTCTTCATCTCATCGAGTAGAACAAGCAAACAATCACTTCTCTGAACGGCCTGCTTCCGATCACTCATTTTTTCTATTGACTTTGCTCTGGCTAACACTTCTTGATTGCTAAGGGTTTTATCTCTCATACCAAGGCGAAGTAGACCAGCTCTCCATTGTTCAACCTCCCCAGAGTCGCTTGTTTCCTTCTTCATTAGCGGTAGAGGAAAGCAACCCTCATTCTGGTCAAAAAGTTGTGCCATATTGCTTTTCGGGTCAACCAGAATCTGAGGGCGGACAAACGTATATTTTTCGTCAGGTACACACACTGGTATGCATTGGTATTCCACTAAAAGGTCATCATATCTTTGGCCACAACTTGACAGGGCGTACAGAAGCAAAGCCTCTGTTATATCGAGGGGCAGTTTGTTGACGTTAGGCAGGAAAATCTTTCTGTAAAATGTCTCTATGCTAATGAAGCGGTTGCTGATTTTGTCTACAAAACCACAGGTTTCTAGGCCAACATACACTGATGACGGCAGATCTACAAAAGATTTCTTTAATGTTGTTAGACAAACCTCATTGCATACCTCTATCATTGGCTGGTGTATTTTGGATGATTTAGCGTCTGGGTCTAGTGTCAGGAATCCCTTTCCATTCACAAATTCGTTCCCACTGCAAGGTAAAATCTGTCGGTCCCCTGTGACAAATGCCTGTTCCAGAAAGGCTTTCATAAGACAATACGCTGGATTGCTTCTACCGCTGACCTTTGCTTCCATATGCTGCGGAAAGAAGTAAAAAATGGTGTCACATATACGCTCCTTGTCAAACAGTGGATTCGTTGGTTGCAAAATAAGACAGAGCATCTCTAGGTATGCAGTACAAACAGCGTCTTCCATTAAGGCACGGTTCCATTTCGCACGTGTGTCACTTTTCTCTGTTTCTTCGTCATCGTGGAGCTGATTTCGACTCGACGTCACCGCGAAGTAGCCATTGACGTGAAGTGGTAATCCAAGACGGATTGGTAGCGGAAGGAAGCAGAATATTTGGCTTTCTGTCGATGCCATTTTGTTGAGATAATACTGGTTGGTTTCGCTGTTGATATCTAAACGGCACGCAACACCTCCGACTGGGACTAGCTCTGGATTAGTTTTGGCCATGTTTCTAGACTCGCCTTTACCAATGGCATTAGCAACGATCCAATGGTACGTCTTATCTTCCGATGCTTTATTTTGACCAAGCAAATCGCCACTGGTAGTTACTTTCTCAATATAGCAGTTGCTATGATTGTCGCTGGAAGCAGTATCTATCTTATTTTTTAGATGCAATATCTTGGGCTCTTCGTGTGGTCCATCGGAATATGAAGGCCGCATAGGCTTAACCACGTGTTCAATGCTACGCTCAATGACGAATTCCTGTTTCATGTTTGGTGAATCAGTTTCTCTGGCATCAATTGTGTAGACAGACACCTTTTGTACGCATTGCGTGAATAGTAAAAGGGAGTCCGCTCCCTTGTAGAGCAGATCAAATAAAGAACTGACTTCGGTATCGTTATACACCTTATTCGAAATCTCACTGTCCATTGCTTGAGCCTCGGTTCTTAGAGGTAGGCGAAAGAGCGTTCCGTCAAAAGAAGTGCTGAGGTCCAGACCAAATATATCTTTGTATGGACTGAATTGGTCACTAAATTTCTCGATTTTCTTTGCATGCTTATTCAAGCTGAGTTTAATTCCTGGCTTAGTTTGGGTTCTGATAGATTGACCAAGATATTTGGTATGGGGATCGAAAAACACGATGCTGTCCCTACTGACAAAGCTAGGCACGTCCGTCAAATGATATACGGCATTAAAGCCCAAACCAAACCGTCCGATCTTTGATGCTTGTTCCTTTTTGGTCTCCCCACTCAATTTTACGATATTTTGGAAATCGCTATCTGAGAAGACTGCATCGTTATAGGCCCAAATAGCGGGACCCTGTAGTGATCGCATGTTTTTATCCAGGAGTTTCTCTGAGTGTTCTTCCATGTTGCGTTTGTCGTACACAAAGGCGACCTCAGTAGCTCCAGCATCATCTGCGTTTTGGAGGAGTTCCTTCAACACCGCTGAACCATCTTTATAATCATCTAGGATGTTATGTATACGGCGTGTGAGTGGCTCCGATTGTCCATAACTCATGTCTAGTTCTTCTGCATCTAGATAGCGACTCATGAAGCTTGGTACCTCGAGGGATGTCGCCAATTTCTGTGATACTTCGCTGTGGATGATGAAGATGTCATCTCCAAGGTCATCGATGTCTTCTTCACGATTCCCCTTCTGCATCCATTCTGAGTCACAGTACGTACACTGGCTACGAGGCTTTAAAGTCAAGGTTTTGCTGTTTCCTGTGTCTACCGGAATAAGCAAGCCATCAGCAGGTTGTCCCTTTTCAGCGATTTTGCTGAGTATCGCCATCACTATGCTTTTATCGCGTTCATATTCGCTGGGACTTGGACTTTGTTCGTGATGATTCCTGATGCGTTCTAATACCTCAAACCAATCAGAGTGCTGACGCACACCTGTAGTGGATAAAAGTTGCTTAACTTGTTTGAGCTCAGATGAACACACGTAGATATACGGTTCTGCACCGATACCAAGATCACTCTTGAACACCATTTGATCGGGCTTCACGAATCCATTCTCGCTCCAAATCCACTTTTCGTACTCTTTTAATTTGCCTGCTATTTTGGACCAATCGGTTTTGCCGTGAAATTCCTCTTGTAGATAACTATAAATCTTGATGACACAGGGTAATAGCTCAGGACCGTTGCCATTCGAAGATAGGACTTCCTCAAAATGGGCTAACACTGTGTCAACGGATGGGCGCTTGTTCCAGCTAAATGCCCCTTCAAGGTTGTTTGCCTTAACCTCTGGAAATGGCATCTGACTACCTGTGAGATGATAGTGTGTGGCTATATCACAGGGCCTGACCAAACTTCGTTCGTTGTCATACCATTTGATGTGTTCATCATAATCACGTGGTCTTTTCTTTGCGAAAGGAACAATCATCAGTTTAGCAATGGCATTCTTTAGCATTGCTCCGTCTTTCTTGACCTTTGAACTCAGGAAATGATGATTAGCGTTCAGGAATTCACATAACGCTTTTCCTAGATCTTTGGCTTGACTTGATGTTTTGTCCGTGTGTATATCGATATGTTGTGCTAATTTGAATAGATGGCTTGTTTCGATTTGATCGATTCCACGCATACCTAATCGTCGCAATTTGATCAACATTACTTGGTCTGTAAATTCATGACTTGGAAAAGATAGGATGTCTAAGTCACCAAATAAAGTCTTGACTTTCTCATCAGTTGGGTCGAATATGTCAACCGGTGCTTTGAAGTCGCCAGTCGTGGTGGGAATACAGTCAAGCGTTTTTAGCTTCCCTTCGATTCCTTTGTATTTCTCCTGATTCTCTACCAGATGGCTCGTGATGTTGATTTTGTCGTCGCGATTCGTATACTTCTCGAAATGTGGTAAGATATATTGTGAAATCAGTTGCATTTCCGTGATGACCTTGACCTTAACTGTTTGACCTAGCCGTCTTGCGTCATCATCTTGAAGGTCAATGACCTGTGTGCCATGTGGTAATGCAACGCAAGGGATACCCACAAACCCTTTGGATGTTCTACTCGCGCTAACCCAATCCGTTGTTGCATCACTGGTTCCGTTCGATGTGGGACACGTTTCGAATAAAGGCAGGCGGACAAGAATGCTGTGGCTTAGGCTGTACGATATATTCGACAGAAATTTCCGCAGAGTTCGCTTGTCTCTATCAGCAAGTTGTTTCACTTTATCCACGTAATCCGGAATGGCTTCCAAACCTAAGAGAACGCCATCTTGGTCGCACGTATGCACGTAATCTTCTGCTTTTGGATGAAAGTTATCAATAACAATGAATCCAATCTCTTTTAGAATGGCATCCATTTTGGAATCATGCGATTCGTGGCGTATGTACGGCTTATCCTTGGAAAGACTGTGGAGATTTGTACCAGACAACAGAAGGGGTAATCCCTCATACCTTGATAAGGGCGTCGTAAAGCTATTTCTGTCAATGAATTTCCATATTTTGTCAAGCCAGGTTTCGTCTACGCTAAATGAATGTTTGCTTTGGCAATGGACATCGTTGAGACTGATAGGTTTACGAGATTCTGAGAACATCTCGGAGAGCAAGTTCGGCAAGTCAGAGTTGGTCTTCTCTTTCAGAGATGTCTTTTCTGGAACACATAGAATTATTTGAATAATTTATCGATAGGCATTTTAAAGCAGGTACATGTATGTCTATACGTCAACACTTATATAATTTGGTGCGTTGTTGCACAACTCATCTTATCGTATATTATTTAAGTTGCATAACATACGTTTTTTTGTGTTATCAATGTAAAAGACATATAACGCATTAGTGAAGCAAACCCGTAGCCGAATTGCAATGTATCGATCTAAAAACACTTTAACAGCGATATGGAAAATGTGCGTTTTATTCTGACATAAACAAGCAAAGTCAGGCACAATCGCTTAGGTTTTTTCACTTTGATTTCTTGTTGACGACGAAATCAAATAGTAAAGTAAATCCCCGATCGGCAAAGTTCGTTTATAGTACGTCTCATTCGAACGTAATTTGTACGTCCGACTTGGACGCGACGTCGGTGCAACGTCTTTTCTACGTCCGTGACGAATAATGACTTCCGGAAAACTTTCATACGGGCCGAAAGTAGGGCGCTCACTCAACATCCGTGGACGTCTTGCAGAATGGGTATCGGTGCATGTTAAAAAGAGTTTGTGTAATCCCAGCAATGCAGCGAGTACATTACATGTAAATTTATTTGGTTACCTGATTTGGCGATTGCAGTGAGCGCCTCGTTATAGGTTTTACCAGGCGCAGGGGCGTGGCATTTATGAAGCAGCCCTGGCAGCAAAGGCCGTAGGTCGTCCGCTAGGTGGTAGC
>LQRL01184244.1:3636-16637 GCA_001703475.1 Hydroides elegans
ATCTATCAATTCCTTTGCTATTGCTGGCTCCTTTTGTATAAAATGTTGCATTTCATATATTTGTGACATTTGCCATTCGTTAGTGAACCATGTGCTATGGAGGATCATGTGCCCTGTATTGCTTACAAGAAAGCATCTGAAAACGATTTGGATTCAAACTATAATTGAAATAATACTATAAAGGGTTAATGACGGATTAAGCAGAGTTTTGTGGTTATTAAATCTAAAAAAAAACGTTTTGTATTTACCAAAAGTATATTCAAATATTATAGCACAAAGTGGGAATAAGATGATTTCAACATATGGACATTTTCTATGAAACGGTATATTTATTTACCCCTGAGGTGATAAACACTGCGGTACATTTTCAGATAGCATCGTCCACAACTTGTCTTGCTTAACAACAACATTGAATACTCCAAATAATTCTTCCTTATCACTGAAAACATAATTATATCTTGGCTAAAAAACGTTTATTTATTTGTTTAAGATTATCAAAACATTAATACTCACTATTCTTGTCATTCGGTATTGTCTTTCTACTATCTCAAACTAAAACTGTTTACTTGATTTCGAAGGCAAAACGAACTCATTCAATAATATTATGAACCAACCTGTTTTTAAAAAGACGCCGACAAATCGAAATGCCACCAGTTTTCATACCAAAAGGAAACTCTTCGGGATAGGAAATAGTCACATTGTAGTTTGTGTTTGTACACCGTTTGAACCTTACAAATGCGAGGAAAATCTAAATAAACAAATCTATTTGGGGATCTCATAAGGCTAGTTATAAGATGAGAACGGTTAATATACTCCTTTTTTCATTGAAGGCATTTTATATAGGCTTTATATTCACCAAGATTCTTCTAATGGGTCATATTCATCAGGTATTTTCAGCTTTGGTGATATGCGATGCACTCCCGCAAAAGTGACAAGCTGATAATATAAGACATCTGATTCATTCAGGTCAAGACTATTGAAAATATCTGAAGCAGCAAAAGTTTCTTTTACACCATCCTGAAAATATTTTTAAAAATAATCTTGACATCAATCTATTGCAGAAGCTGCGACCCTGGCGGTCATCATTAATCAAATGTATGTACTTGCAACACATATATCATCCAATATTAGTATTTTTGTCGCAAGATATTTCGTTGCACTGTTGTGATCTTAAACAATCAAATTCGAATCCATTATCCACATATTGCATTTTAATGTTGTTTACATACCTTCAAAATATTGGAAGATGCCCTGTCATTTAAATACTCGCATATATAATCAATATTCACATCACGCGTCAGGTAATCTTCATATGTTTTGAACGCATTTCTCGAAAACATGAAAGAACCTATAAGGATATATAGATGGTAACACTTAATCTTCAATCTTATTAAGTTTTCAATTTATTTATCTTGAAAATGTTTGAATTTAATGCAATCGTAATCAATCGTTGTCTTTCTACATTAAGTTGGGTAATTGATTTGGAAAACCATTTATTAATTTGTCAATAAAAGTTGAATGATATGAAGTTCTACTACAGCGTGGTTGAAATATCATATTAATCATACTTGATGACAGTCTGCGGTCATGCATTTCACTACATTCTTGATGACGGGTGTGATAAAAACATGATGAATTGTATTCGCCCTCCCATGTTATTTCAGTGGCCGGGTGGGTTTCCGAATTTACCGTTACAAGTATATAGGATGAATCGGGCAACTTAAACAAATAACATAAAGCTTGTGTTTAAGTTTAATATTGATAAAACATATCGCTAAACAATAATAACCTATTTTCGTGGTGTTATTAGGCTACCCTGAAGATGAAAATTCTCTAGACTATCTCTTTATTACAAGAATAACATAACCAGATCGATATAGATTATTGAATGATATAAATTGAATACTAAATAATCGGAAATAGCTTGTAATAAAACTGACATACCGCATACCATCGGTACGTGTTGGATGATTGCGTAGTTGTTCTGATTCCTTCTCGGTATATGTCGCCTCTGCTATCCACCAATTTTGACGACAAAGTGATTTCGCCATTTGATTCTCTTATAGCATATAGTGAACAATATGATGATATGTGGAGACATGCATGTCATAACGTATTAGAATATAATGTAACGTATATAAAACATAAGAATATTGATATACTAGCATGCATTATATTCTGAAACATATGATTACATGTTTATATAATTTATCATTGAATCGGAATAATATTAAAGAGGATAATTTTTAGGAGCATAGTTTTAAATCTTAGGCACACAAGTTTAAATTAGATATTTTCTTGAATGACACTTACGTACTAATGTTATGTATATATTGTTTCAGTTTTGGTTCCAGTGACGTTATATGTACATGTACGAGATCATTTGAATCACGAGGCAAAGATAACAAGGGATGGTTCATAACTCTCATTTGGGTATCAACTACAAATGCATACGAAGCAGTGTCCTGGTCGCCATACGATATGACCTTACCAAAGAAGGTATAAAACGATGTATCGAGGCAAATAAACCCTTTTATGGAAAAGTCGTGACGTATATTGATGCACATTGGAATCTGAATAACTGCAATGTTAGGTTTGTTTTAGTGAACCATGTATACAAATAATTTTATGACAACTTTTCAATTGTATGACAATACGCTATTTCCAATAGCTATTGATTTGAATAGATGCTTGTCCAAAGTGTAACACTTCGATGCAAGGATACATAGAATAGCATTAACAAACGGAACATTGTTCAGGTTTGTAAATATATCAGATAGCCATATATGTGTAAAATATAAGAACTGATCCTTACCAGAATCCCATGCATCAGAATAAGGCGACAGATATCTTATTTCGTCATTTTGATCGTCAATGTTGATGTCATAAAATGTTGCCATTTGAAAGCGAAGATTATTTGGATTATCAACTTGAGTGTACTTTCCAGGCTAAAAAGAAAAATAATTATTTCATGATGAGATTGTATGTTATTCATATAGCTTAATGAACATGTATAATACGTAGCATGCAATGTACTTTGATAAAAGAAATATATTGAATGGTTAATAAAATATACATGGAATTTTATTTATAATAAACGGTTAATACTCACTGATACCTCCCCAGCATGCTCTCCAAAGTCCTGTTTTGCGATACGCTCGAGAATTTGCTCTGCTTCATCAATTTCTATAAAATCAAGTTCCATAAAATGCACTTTGAGATATCTAGGCCCTAACCCCTAGCGATAAATTTTAAAATATAATTTAAGTGCTGCTACAAGAAAGGCTAATGCTACCGACATATTGTGACACATGGTCAGATGGTCACATGAAGTAAAGTACCTGGTCCAAGGCCATATGTAAAAATAATTACTGAATTGTTTAGAGCCGCATTCCCTTGTTGAATTGTGTTATATATATCCTCTACATTATTATCCAAAGGCTTTCCATCCGTAAGCATTAAAATGAATCGATCTGAAATTTATATATGTTTGATTGAACATAAAGGGTAGTATGTGTTCAAAGTTACATTGAATGATTTAATATTTACATAGTTAACATACCATTTGAAACTTTAGCTTATACAGACAACAAACTCAGATCAATCTTATCATTTGTGTATATGATAACCATGTACATAATTGGTATAGTATGATATCAAAATAAGTAATGGGCATATCATATATTTACCTTTATCTTCATCGCCTGTAGGGCTGTTTTGAAATATTTCAAAAGCCTTTGCGAGCGCTTTCAAATAAGACGTTCCATCCCCAGTACCTTTGCCACTGAGAAAGTTTTTCAAGTGATTCTTATTACCGGCAGTTACATTTAGTAACTGTTCGAAACATGCACCATCTATAGGTTCCTGAGTCTCGGTTTCGCCATTGAAAGCAACAATACTGACCTGTATAAAACAATTAATGAGCTATTTGCAAGTGAATCGACGCTATATGTTTTTAACATGTCTGAAATTAAGAGAAAAACAATAAAATAGATATCGGGTTGATATAGTTATATGAATCATGCGGTTGCTCTTCTACTTATATTCATATGACTATGACAAATATGACTTGTCTTTATGAGTGAAAAATAATCTTTTAAATATCGATTTGAGTAGGACAACTCATTTTCACATATAGTGGAAATAAATTCACATACTAGTGATATTTAGCAATATATTTCATATTTTTTTCATTTACTTGGGTTATGTATTTACAACTCTAACAAAAACATTCATACAAAAATATACTTACTCTATCTTTTGGATTCAGCGTGTCAAGAACTGTTTCGGCAGCTTCTTTAGCAATAAACAAGTAATTTCTGCCCTCAAAGTCATTTAACATGGAACCAGATATGTCAACTAGCATGATTACATCTTTGGAAGATGGTGTTGCTGCTTCCACATACCATGGTCTGTAATAATGTACATCAAACCTATTTTGCACAACCCCTGGTCTATAAAAGTAGTATTTTGTCAAATTGTTCCAACAATCAAGGTTTTGATATGCATTTGATACAAATTTGATAAAAGGCTCTATGTTTATATAAGTGCTATTAACATATTTCTTCATAAATTCTCGTCATATAATCATATGCATCGTTCGATAGAGCAATATATTTTCAAGAAACAGACATAGTTATAACTAAACTTCTAAACATATGTTATTTAATTATACTTATATAGTAATTTGTGATTTGAATATGAATCATGCCAACCGAATCCTTGGTTCATATGGTTCACAATTACGAACCCCCGGGTAATTCATGACAGCACCTTCCTCGGTTGTATAATAGATATATCGAATTTCATTTTTAAATGGTTCATATCGCTCTTTGAAGAGAGTCATTATATCTCTGGGCATGAACCGAGGGTTTGAATTTTCTTCTAGAAGAACATCTCCGTCGGTACACCATTCATTAAAATTGACCTGCGTAGATAAGTAGAATGCAATAGTTAATAGAAAATATGGAATGTATGTAGGAAATTATACACGCTAAGACAATGATGTGCTATAATTAAACCAAGACAATGAATCTAAAAAAATTACAGTGTAACAATATGTGAACCTATATAGAGCAAGTGAAAGCGTATATTTATCACCCACCGGATTTGGAAACAATATACTCTCATCCGGACATTCGATGTTGCAGCAATGTGTGTACGTCAGATCCGGTGCGCGACTATTGTATTCCTTTTTCACTTGCTCCCGCAATACATGAAGAATATTTTTCCGTTCGTTGATCATGTTTGAAAGGTCGTTGGCAAGCTGGAATATAAAGACTAGTTATTATAATTATGTCTATTTCGTTTCGGCATGTTTAATATAGTTATAAGATATGCATAATACAAGTAGTTTGAATATATGCTTCAAAATATACATGGAAATGAACGTGTACTTACTGTCTGGTCCCGTTCCAAAATAGTATCTTTATTGACATGCACAATATTCATATATATATCTAAGTGTTCCTGCAAAAAGACATCGTACAATAAAAGCAACGTGAGGTCTTTAAATGTAATAAAACATAACAACCCTATTTTGAATATATTGAAACCGTAAAATAAGCGACCCGTGGTCGTAAAGTAGTATTGATCAGACACACAGTGACATAAATATGCCTAATATGGGTTTGTTAATAGAATAATGGATATATATAGACTAAATTACAGGTCTTATGGTAAATATAGGACAATATAATCAGTCCTGATGACAAAACACAACATATTCTATCATCATGCATAATTCATCGTTAGCTCTGATAAGATACCGACTCTTAATAAATTAACAGTTTTAAACAACATACTTCACAAAGAACGATTTGTTAAAGTTATTTTCAATAAATTTGAATGTTGTTTACCTGAATAACATCGGCGGGTGATACGCATTGCGCAATTGCATCTTTGAATTGTGAACGCGGGTTTGTGATTTGTGCCAAAATAACACAAACTAATCCCATAAACAACCATGATCCGTAAATATATTTCGGTCTCATTTTCGATTTTAAATTTTATCTAAACAATTATTAAATCCTCAAAATTCAGTGTATCCTTTTATGTTAGCTGCAAAATCGTTGTTATATATGAGATCAGAATCACTACTTTTATCACTGTCTTTCATAAAACGTTTAAACGGATTTATTATTACAAATCACATATGATTAGCGAATTCGTTTTATCTCAGTACACATTGTAAACATTTCAGGCTGCATGTACACTCCTTTTTATCCTTTTAATTTAGATAAACGTGAGAGGAACATAGGGTATGCTAGTATCATAACATCTAATTATTTGTTTCCATGCATATAATGTTATATATTATATCATCTCTTGTCATTTATTTCATATATATGGTAAACGATATGTATGTAATTCTGTAATATTGCTGCATAAATACCAATATTAGACTAATTAAACAACGGCACATCTTTTGGAAAGCGTCCTATTTCGAAAAAGGAAGTTTTTATTGTTTTGTACACATGATTTAATTAAAGAAAACACACCTTAACCCAATTCGTCATGTGTATATATAGCACTAGATGTAATAATGTATGCGATGTAAATTACCAATAATCATATATCAGTACAATAATTATGTGGTCATGTTTTTGAACCGCATCTTGACCTTGTTATTTAAAATATACTATAGGATTTTGTTGAATCTTTTAGAATCATTTATTTTATATGTAAGTGTTATGCAACATTAACGGTTACAGCATATAGTGTTTAAAAATGACTTACTCAAAAGTCTATTGACTTGAGAGCAATTTATGTTAGTGTTATGTTACAAAATATAGTGCTTTAGATGCCTCAATCGTAAGTTTACTGACTTTATAAGGCCGCACCAATTGTGTTGTATATTATATATGAAAACAACTGTCGATATTTTAGATTTCTTTTAAATGCATAATATTTTATTCTTTATCAAAAAAAAAATAGCACAAAAATTTTAACGGAACTTGAATTTCATTATTATTTATTTAACGCTATTCACAACGCTGTCATTTTTCTTGCGACGTTAATCAGGAGTACCCAACGGACCATTTTTTCAAAAGTGTCTAATATTACTTCATTTGACATGAAATGAACTCTTACCTTCTCTAAACCTGATAATTATTTTTATTTATTGAATAATTTTATTCTTAATTTGCCAGCCAGGAACAACGAAATTATTGTGCCAGCAACTTTGCACAGCACTGCCAGCAGAATAAAACATTCACATACTGAAACGTTACTTTTCGGTATAGAATAAAAAAGCTATTTTTTTTGTGCTTTATTATATAAATCCTCTATAGTCAAGTGCATCTCAGTTATATTTCTATGTCTTATTGTCATTTCTATTTGGAACCGAAGATGGTTTATGCTATGAGAAACATATTTCATATCGGGTTTTATTCTTATAAAATGCCAGGAAAATACAAATAATATGAAATGCAATATTTTATATTTTCTGTTCTGTGAAAATGCCAGCAAGATAGATATTTGAAAAGAATAGATATTTTACCGAATAAATCGCTGGGTACTCCTGGTTAATGTATTCCTTTCATTTACTTATATTATCAACGCCAAAACAAGATTTTATTGAAAACTTAACAGCAATGATGCTATGATAACATATCATTTTGAACGCATACACATTCTTTCCCTGACCCGGTTTTACCCGATCATCTTAAGAATAATAGAACATGTTTTATTATAAACAAAACTTGTATCATGATGAATGATATATTTTATGGAAGTATGGGTGTGTTTTAGACCAAAACCTTGTATATAGTTATAACAAAAATATTGGATCGGGGCATGTTCTTACTTATATTTTTGCTTAGCTTTGATGAGAGTGTTTAACAACTTTTTTGTTTTTATTGTATTAGAGAGTATTTAACAACTAGTTCGACTTTTTATTGAAGAATATTATTAAAAGTTGAAATATATAATTATGTTTTAAAAATGTACCATCATTTACAAATATAGATCACATAATATAACAAATATATTAATGTAATGCTTACCAGTAAAAATGATTTATTATATAATATTGCCATGCATCGGTTGATCAAAACGTTTTATTAACTCCAGATACTATTTACATATATATACATGCATATCCAATACATAAATCATCTTTCAGTTCAAAGTTAAACCACCGTGTCTTTTAGTCCTGCTTCCTCTATACTCATAAGAACTGGATGCTGTGGTGAAGCCGATGTGTGGCTAGGAAAAGACAAATAACCTGATCTTCTACCAGTGACAGGCCCTTCGGGAATCTCATTGGTTTTCTTAAGAAACAAGTCAACCAGTTACAAAACATTGAGGAATGCCGGAAACGTATAATTGACTTATGTTTAATGCTACCATAGCACAAAACCGTGTGCCAAATAATATGTTGAACTTGATGAATAACATAATTGATAAAATAAATAGCTATTTTCGCATCGTGGAATTTCATAATCATGTAACTAGACTGTTATATTTAAGCATCTTGTAATTTCACCATCATGTAACTAGACTGTTATATATAAGCATCTTGTAATTTTACCTTCCTGTACCTAGACTGTTATATATCTGATTATCATACTTACGTTTGTTCCATCAATGGCTTGTGCGTTTGGTTCACTTGTATTCCAAATGTAGTGACTGACTAAATTGTCGGCGTCCTTTTGAGGCGAATCCGTTTGAAAGCAAGGCGACGGTAAATGCTCAATATCATGAGGGCCTGATCGTTCATTTTGGTAATCATCTCTCTTGGATCTAAAGTATTGAGTTGTAATGTATGCACATGAATTAAGGCGGTGGTCTAGACTCATTAACATCAACATATATATTGAAGGATGCATAATTCAGCTTTAAAATAAAATAATTACTTCCTTATAACATTTGTAATAAATAATTAATAATGTGGGTATAGAATAGCCGTGTTTCAATAATTAATGAACAACATATATGATCAGCACTATATAAACACAATCATTTTAAATTCCACGTTTAGATATTGAATGTAACATACGAATTTAGTTGGACGTTGGATGAACCCCTTTCATTAGGCATATTTTGAAATGTATGGGTTTTAGACTCGGCAACCGCTTGAATTGGTTGAACAGAATCCAGTGAAACATGCCGTTTGAGGCTTTGAATTGGTTGATCTAAAATATAAGTCTTCATATTGTGAATATGCTCGAGATATTCAAAATCTTAAGTAAACTTTTCTTTCTTCTTGATATCACTTCATATGTTTATCATAAATCATCATGCATTATATTGTATGGTTTTATATTGTTCGTTCAAATGTTCAGAATAATGTTGCATAATATTGTCCAATATATCTATATACCTTTGCACGAAATATATGAAGTTTGGCTTGAGGGAGAATCTGAGACCCGAGTTCCAGCAGGATATGCATAATCAGTTTGCTGCAAATTATGTGGAATCACCATATCTGTATATGTATCTTCCGTTTTGCGGCGATGATATGTGAAAACTCCGATGATTACTCCTACCGCTACGAGAAGTAAAAGGACCAACACGACCACAACTGGAATTACCCACTCTTCGCTTGATTTTTCCTTGCTGAAAACCAACGTGACAACAAACAAATACACTCATTACATAAACAACTAGTCTTTTAGCAGGGAAGCTATTAAGCTAAACTTAAATGTCATTTCGATTTTCAAAGTGATGTATGATACACCTTGTTGTGTGATCCACAAAATTTAATTCCATTTGAAAATACCTGTTCTTAACTTGAGCCTCTGGGCCATTGTTTGTTACAGCACCACTTAGAGTTGTATATTCTGTTTGCGTAGATACAAAAGTAGTATCAGTAGAAGTGGTAAGCGGAGAAGGAGTTGTTGGGCACACATTATTGCTGAAGCTGAATTCTGTCGAAATCGGGGTACATGGAGAAGGGCTATCGCTAAAAATGAATTTGTGGTTGGAATCAATATGGATAATTATGGACTATACCTTGTTTAATACCAGACCACTTATTTTCAAATTTATAATATCATACTTTAGTATTGATATAGCTACGTAAAGGTGATCAGGCCTGTACATTATAATAAGTCATAAATCGATGACATTGTCATTTAATTATTTATGTTCGTAAATCTAAGTTATTAATGAATGTGTGCAGATACACCTAATTTGGAATTAAATGAAACCATATAGAAAGTTCGAGTAAATACTGAAACTTACTCTGTGAAATCAAAGTGTCCTAAACACGTGTTGTACCATTCAACTTCAGACAAATAACATGGGCAGAAACACTCACTCGTATCAAAACATGTGATAACCTATATCCAATATATGAAACATTATGATATCTAACTTTGTTGAGATATGTATATTTAAATGTCAAAATAGGCATTACAATATGTATTGAATATCAAATCCAATGCAAACTTAAGTTGTACACAATATAGCTTTATTTATGATGCTTTAATTAATAAGACATATATTGTACAACGAATAAGATACAGGCATATATGAATCATATGTATTATCTCCAAACATAATACCATGTTGTGGATGAAAATGGTCCAATCAAAAAGATAGTCATACCTGATTTGACTCACTGCAAGTGCAGTCATCCTCGTTTTGAAAGTTATGCTTTATACCAAGAATAACATTTGTTGAATCAATTTCATGCAAATCAAAAGCATTGCGCTGTAAAATTCTCCGTATCTGTATTGCAAATTGAACGATAGTGTGATTAAATAATAGTGGGTCATATCACATAGAACAAACTTTTAAATAATATTTTGAAATTCATCAACAGCCTTAGAGTAGCCAGATGCATTAGTATATGAGGATCTAATTCAGAGATAGTATAAGGAATCGCATGCTAGTGTTTTAAACCACAAAATACATACATACAATCTCCAAGATGCATATTGTCGTGGTTCACTGTCTGCATCAATTGATATGCATATTGATTGTTGCATTACATTTGATTCAATTAGTTCCTGTGCAATTGCTGGTTCTTTTTGAATAAGATGTTGCATTCGATACATTTCTGGCATTTGCCATGTGCTGGTGAACCATGCACTGTGCAGTATTATATACCCTGACTTGCTTACAAGAAAGCACCTAAAATTTCAGTTAATTATAACATTGAACCAATCTTCTATTCTATTAATTCAATGCATACATAACATACTTTATTCAGATAATTAAATCAAATTTGGTAGATATTCGGCTAGTACATTATACGCAGATATATTTATTTACATACCCTTGATGCGATATACACTGCGGAAATATATCTGAGAGCATCTCCCATAACCTGTCTTGCTTTATAACTATATTGAACACTCCGAATAAGCCTTCCTTATCGCTGTGAACATAGTTATATTTTGATTATGAAACGATTATTTATATGCCTTTGAATTATAAATTCGTTCGGTTGCAACTATTTATTCTTTTATCAAATAAGATTCCCAAAGCAAGAACGAATCTGGGAATAGCCGAAGTAACATACCTGTTTCTAAAAATACGCCGACAGATAGAGATTCCGCCAGTGTTCATTCCCAAAGGAGACTCCTCGGGATAGGAAATAGTAATATCGTGATTTGCATTTATACACCTTTTAAACCTGAAAGGTAGTAGTAGTCTATGCTTTTGTAATGGCAAAGCATAATTTAAAACAAGCATGAAATGCGTATGAAAGTAATGGAAAGCATGATTTAAATCGGAATAGCGTGTTGATTACCAAGATTCCTCTAGAGGATCATACACATCAGGTATTATAAGCCTAGGAGTAATGCGATGTACACCAGCCAAAGTGACAAGCTGATAGTATAAGATGTTGGCATGATTCAAATTAAGATCATTGAATATATCCGACGCTGCAAATGCTTCTTTGACACCATCCTATAAACACACACAAACTCTTACCAATATCTGTCAGAGATTTATATTTCGATATATATTATACATATTCTTTATTCTTTCCTAGAAGATATAAACTGGTGTATACATGCCATGCCTGCAATATCAAATATCGCAGCCATAATTTAACAGTAGAAGTCAGCTATAGATAAATACCTTTAGAATATGGGGAGATGCCCTATCATTTACATGTTCGCAAATACCATTTATATTGGCATCGCGCATCAGGTAATCTTCATAGGTCTTGAATGCAGTCCTTGATAGCAAAAATGAACCTGTACGAAAAACAAGAGGATATGTATTTGTTATATCTGGGTAAGCTTCAAGCATATCACTGACCGGTTTATTCTCATACTTATGCATAAACACATATCTAACATCACACACCAGATAAAACAAGCATACTTCATTATTCGTATTTTTTGTAATAAACAATATAAAGGAACACAGTTATTCTAAATCAAGACATGTCGTACTTTGAGAAAATCTCTGTTCATAAGATTCGCTGCACTCTTGGTGCTGACTGTGATACACACATGATGAATTGTATAAGCCACCCCATGTGATATCATTTGCTGGATTGGTATTCGAGTTTACTGTTACCAGTATGTATGATGAATCGGGCAACTTAAACACAAGGATTATCGAACAAATAAAACAACATTAAATAGGTAAATATAAAAATAAACGAATTTATATAATTTTGCTACTATAATAAGATCATAAACAAATTATTATTCATAAAATTTATATATTATATTATTTATATATGGACCAATCTTTCGTTATTGTCATGAGGTTATAGTATGTTGCATTTTTATACTGTTCTGATATGCACTACTTTAAACAAATCTATCCCAGTTGCTTAATTATGTATTATTTAATATTTAACTTACCGCGTACCATCGGTACGTGCTGGACGTATGTATAGTTGTTCGAATCCCCTCTCGGTGTACATCGCCTCCACTGGTCACCAATTTTGAAGACAAAGTTATTTCACCACTTGATTGCCTGAAATATATATATATATATATTTATTTGCAAAAACATACAAACAAATGTACATCAGGCATATGTAAGGACATAAATACAAGACTAGTATCATTATGAAATTTGTA
>LQRL01184245.1:3762-14260 GCA_001703475.1 Hydroides elegans
GTCGCAATCTAGAAAATATTATTGCCCTGAATGTAGAACAAATGATTATAAATTGAAAAAGTGGAATATAAAATGAAGTAACATTTTGTTTGAGTGACTATCAGACTGATTACAATGTGAACATTCTATGAATAGTGCGATTAACTTCATAAATTAAGTTGTGGAATGATTCTTTTTATAGCCAAGATTTGTTTATGAATATCAAATATTACTTTATTATCATTGTTTTCTGTTAAGTGCAAATTGCAGGCCTACAAGTTATCAGTGTAAAACATGGTAGTATTTTTCATGTGTTCTCTTTAATCGAGCATATTTGTTACACCGGAATTGTTCTTGTTCTATAATAAAAAAATACAAAAAAAGTACAACTCTTTTTATTTGCTACCGAAAATGCTTCCGATCCTCTCTACACATACGTAAAGTTCCGTATTTGCTAAGAAAAACATTCTGTCCACCATTGAAACTAAGCGATAACTTTGTCTTTTTCAAAAATGCAGTCAATCCTGTAGCCTCCGAGCAATATTCAAACGCTTTAAACTACCCCTTTCCCTGTCACGATCGGCAAAAATTGCGTTTACATTTCTTGCTTGGGGACCATCCATATCTTCTGCGTCGAAATCTTCAAAAGTAAGGTCATCAGCAGCAAGTATGCAAATGTTGTGCAGCACACATGCTGCTAATGTCGTTTTGCACATTTGTTCCACTTTTCCTTGGACTAATGGCCTGAGACGCTTGAAACGGGCTTTCAGCAGTCTAGAAATTAAATAAAAGAAAAAGGGTTTATCAACATTTGAAAAACTGTACATTACTTAATATCTTATTCAACTTCGGATCACATCCGGAACAATCACCTTAAGCTTAATTAAAATAGTTTTATGGGTATAAAACATATATTTTTTCAAAAAGTAAGTCCAATTCACTATTAAGATATTTCTTAAATAATTTATAAGTGATTTACTGAATATCATACCCGAATGCACGCTCCACTTGGACACGCATCGATGACAGGACTCGATTAAATCGAGTTTCAGCTTCTGTAAGAGGGTTCCCCCCATGATACTTGAATGGCGTTAACAGCCAATATAGGCAGGGGTAGGCGGGGTCTCCTAAGATATGGCGATGACCACAAAGTCTGGCTCCTTTCTCGGCCAGTGGTGATGCAGCGAAAATCCGAGCGTCGTGGACTTTACCGGCCACCCTGTGTAAACGTCTATAAGCCGCAGGTCTTCTCTCACAACTCCTAGAAATAGGATTAACAAACATCCTTAAATTATATTTTTCCGATCAGTCGTTTAAAACCCGAAATTCCTTAAATCAACATTTGATATATAAGGCCACCTCTTTAATCAAATAACATAATCGTTTTACATAATCGTTTAACCTTTGATTTTATCGTTTTGATAAATTAACCTTTGATTTCATTATTTAAATAAATGTGGATTTCTTCATGTGAAAAATATATATTTCATAATGAAAAACATTCATGAAAAAATATATTTATTAAAAAAAAGCGATCACAAAATGTAAGTTTTAAAGCTTTACCCTGCAATTGCAGAGAATAAAAATCCTTGCGATTGTAGTAATCGTTCCCTCTCTCAGATGGCTTCTGGATCGGTATGTGGGTTCCGTCTATGAACCCCACGACATTCGGGAAACCTTTCAATGCTTGGTACATCCTCGATATCTGGTCGCACTCCTCTTCGTTTGGCCAACAGATAAAACGATCCATTAGTTCCCCAACGGTCAGATCTATCAAGGCCCGAACGCAATGCGAAGCTGTACTTTCAGTCACACCAAATAAGTTGGCAAGTTGCCGATAAGTACAAGATGATACCATATACCAAAGCATCATCAAAACTTTGATACGGAGGGGAACCTAAAAAAAATAAAGAAATATTTAATTTCCCAACGTAACATGTTTTTAAAAACTTTCACACATACACACACACGCCAATATATAAATATATATATACCCTTTTTACGTTACATTTTTTTCATGAAGACAATAAAAATATCGAATTATTTTAAGACTCTTGATAATACCTCTTGTCTGCCCCCACGACCCATTCTGGAAGATAAGTATGGAACTTCTCGCCCATCCACCAGTCGCTCGATTTCTTGAATGAATTTGATGGCTGAATTACGTGACATCCGAAAAAAAGTCTTAAATTCATCATCTCGGTACTGCTCGAGCACTGCAACACCAAAACCTCTAATTCGATTCTTCATTTGAGGCTTGACAATCTCTGACAGTATGCATCTGCAAAAATAAAAATAAAAATAAAAAAGTCGTCTCATAGTGATATAATTTTCTTATTATATATGTACCATTTCTTGAAAAATTAAGGTAAACGAATAATTACATCAATGACCGTAAAGAGGCTGGTCGTTTATTGTTAGTTTATTTATTTATATTCAACATAAATAACCATAAACATAGTTATTATAAATGCATAAGAGTACAAGGGTGGTCACAATATGAACTGGTCACAATATGAGATCTTATTTTTTATTGTTGAATTTTTCAATTATTCTGCTGAGGTTTTACTCAATGGATTGATTGAAAAAAAAATCGTACTGGGTCATAATCATAAAAACATGCTGCTTCAGTTGCTCAAACTCTTCATCTTCATCGTCTTTTTTGTTATCGACCATTAAAAATATAGCCGCTTCTGCCATTTTCTCTTTTTTAAATACAACTTTTTTTTGTAGGTGAGCGATAAAGCCGGGAACCATCACACATCTTGTTTCTTTACCCCTATCCATCAACTTGTTCGGCAGATGGTAAAGTACACCGCGCATCCTGTTTACATTCGGTTTGTTATTGATGTACATCCCAGTAAAGAAACATACGGAATGTGTGTAAATTTGTCTTAAATGTGCACAGTGTTGTTTTTTTTTTATAATCAAATTTACTAATTAATTCCAACAAAAATTTTAATTTCAAGTAGCATCATCATGCTAGAAACACACACGTTTTTTCTTATCTCAACCTAAATTCGAATTAAAAGTTTTATTCAAATTTCAATTCAACAATAAACGATAGAACAATGAAACGAAAAAAAAAAACCATACATTTGCAGATAATACAGGATGGATGGAATAACGATTTCATAGAACGAAATTTGAAGGGTTTTGCCTAGAGGTATACATTTTCGAGAGTCAGCCCTTTTGCAATACTGACTATCAAACCTGTCTCTAAAGTATATGTAAGACCTACGATTTTTAATCGCAGACTCTCGCTATTCACTCTCATTTTAAAACAAATATAGCTTACAATTTAGCATTAATAAATATTTTGGGCCTTATAAAATTTTGGTTACAATATGTTTATAAAAGAACTACTTATCTAAATTAAATATTTGCTAAACATATTATTTTGCAAAATGGTTGAGGCATTTAAAAAGAAAGGCTGATTGATTGATTTTATTCAAGTAATAATCAACAAAAACACATGTGCAACAACATACACTATGTATGATGACATAGTATGCGTTTTGATTATTCCATATATATATATATTTGTACATTTATAGTGTTAAAAACCACCTGCGAGAGCCCATAAAGCGCGAAAAATTATTTTAAATAGAGTCCCTTGCACAATTTCCCCCTGACAATTAAAATTTCAATTAAACAAACTAAAGGTGATGTTACCAAAAAGCCAAAGCTTTGATGACTTGAAATCATATTTTTTAAAGTTTTATATCATGATTTTATGTGAATATCATTTATATGTGAATTCATAAGTAACAGGTCCTTTCTAAATAGCATTTCAGAATTTAGCAATTAACAATGAATTCTTACATATTGTGACCTTAATTTTCATGTTAATTTACAAGTCACAATTATCTTGACATATGTTATCACAATAGATAATACACACATTCTATATCTCAAAAATAAAACTCATATCAATCACTCAAATGTGGTATAAATAAAAAGTTGAACAATGTTAACAGTGCCATGAGTTACCAATTCTCTTGCTTTATAAATTATTTATACAGATTTAGTTTATTCACTGTTTACACAATTAATAGGATAATTCCAACAATGTTTTAATGTATCAATACACACAGGAGCTTGATTACCTTCTATCGAAGTATAATTTACGGTGACTTTGGCATTATCTTTGTATTTGCACTTTTCGAATACCCTAAATACCATTCGATGATAATTTATTGATGTTTAAAAATGTATTTAGTTGTTTCGATTCCCGGCATTGTTCCATACATATTTCATTTATATCAAAATCGCATAAAGACTGTTTGTATCGTCAGCAAAGAGCACATATTTATGTGATTTAGAAACATTACACAAGTCATTGATATATCACATGAACGGCAACCCCTGTGTTACACCGCATATACTATTGAGCAGTTCTGAAACATTATTATCTATTTGAACGTATTGTTGTCTAAAGGATAGATAACTTCTTATTCAACTATATGTTTCTATAATTCACTAATTATTAAGAAGATTTATAATTCTAAAAATAAACTCGTTATGAAGACGAATTGTTTTTTTTTATGAAGCTAAGTGCATCAATGAAATTCATGTTGCTTCTTCAAGAAAATGATACATAAATTGCAAATTTCTGGTATGACCTTAAATGTTATGTTTTAAAGCAACCTTAATAATGCGTGGTAAACATTTTGATTAAAGACACTTAAATTATCAGATTTATGTACCTTACATATTTAATACGCTTGAAATGTTCGTTCTTCATTTCTTAATTGCAACGATCTTGCTTTAATAAATGCTATTTCTCTATGTGTCAACTGTTCTACTGATACAAAACTAACAGCTGAAACATGTATATCATCAACTAATGATCTAGGATGAGATAATGTTTTTATTAATAATACAATTTAAACGATTTGACTAAACTATTAACTCTTAAAACAAAAGTCTGCTATTATCAGGCGCGGATCTAGAAAATATTGAACCTGGGGACGCTAACAATATAAATTATCAGACCGAACTTGTGGGCGCCAAATTATTTTTGTTGTATAATATATCAAGGCGAACAGGGGGGCGCCTGGTGCGCCCCCTCTAAATACGCGCCTGATTAGGTATTTGACTTGTCATTGCTGTTTCTTGCGAATCTTTTAAAACTGAACCTAATTGACATATTGCACATATATGTTCTGTCAATCGTTCTAGTATGGGTCGTTGTGTAGTTAAAAGATTGGTGTGACGATAGCTGTCAAAACGGAAACTAGTCTGATTACATGAACTTGATTTAGCCAGCTATCTCTAAAACGTTATTGTCAGTCACAATCGGATTGCTATTAAAATGGACCTATTTAGGACTTTCGTAGATATAAACAGAGATTAAAACGAATTCGAAGTGTCGGGCCTTCTTAAGTTCTAGTTACACAAAAGAACATGCCCCCAATCTCTTCAATATGACTTCTTTAAAAAAAGTTGTGCTTCATGAACATACTCCGATAAGTAGTAATTTGTTCAAAATTTGTTTTAAGTTATTACATGGATTATGATGAATATTGCCATTGATTACAATTTTTAACTCCAACGATATAAGCTCTTGCTTAAATAGATAAATAAGCAACTCAAATAAGCTCCTTTTAATTCATTTGCTACATGTTGTAGATATTTTCTATATTTTTTTTTCATGAATGCAAATTAATCATACAAGTTCAATGTTCAATTACATTTCTAATCCCTTATGTCTTCATCGCATGTTAATATCTTAATGAATACATAAGTAAACCAATTATTTATCTTAATTAAGATGAAAGGTACCCTTGACACATTGTTGAAAATGTTGTGAAATCACATTTAAATAGCTTTATGTACAACTTTGGACAACAGCAATAATAGCTATATTTGAAAAATCAATTAAATAAAGCAATTATGTTTTCACTTTTGGCTTACTCACCTGTTCCTTCTTTTCTAGCCAGCTTGGAGAAGGACAGGAACATTTCATTTCGAAAATCAAACGGTTGAATATCACTATATCTAAATTATCAAAAGATGTTCCTCAAATCTCTAAACTAGAAAGTACTTTCTCAAAATTTCTAAGTCAGACGTGAAGTGTCTATCAAAATTAATTTATTAAATTCGAAGTTCCCACCATATCTTCTGTGGTTAATAAACCAGCTAGAAGGGCATCCATCAAGGCGATCCTATAAAAAGAGCTCGTTGTTATACAAAATTTGTAACAACTTTATTTCTGACATAATATTTGTATTTTTTATTTCAAATTTACACATTTGTTAAATCTTGGGTGCACTTTTAGGTGGAAGCATGCACCTTAGTGTAGTAGCTTTTGTTAAAGTTTGCACCATTTATTCACGGTTTAATAAATCATAAACCGAGTCTTTGGTTTATGATTTTAATTGTGGCCGTATGACAAGTGAACATTTTTAATGTACTTATCGCTTAGACATATAAGCAACTGAGTGATCAAACGTCAGTCGTTTGAAAAAGATCAAACCTAACAAGGCCTGTGGAACTGATGAACTGCCTCTCATAAACTAGCGTGATTATGCAGATGGGTTCGCCCCCCCCCATGCTTGCTTATATCTTTCACCAAACTTATGATAATGGCACAAAAGCTGACGACTGGGAAGATGCTTT
This sequence comes from Hydroides elegans, assembly GCA_001703475.1. Classification (NCBI taxonomy): domain Eukaryota; kingdom Metazoa; phylum Annelida; class Polychaeta; order Sabellida; family Serpulidae; genus Hydroides; species Hydroides elegans. Next base: position 10,366 of record LQRL01184245.1, read on the forward strand.
TGTCTCAGCCATACATAAACAAAATTCGTCTTCGTTACCCTATAATAATAGACCAATCTCTTTTATTTTTATAGTTTGAAAAGTTAATGGTCTAATAGTTATCTGAAATATCAATTGAACGCCTTGCAAATCTAAATATTATAAATGAAAAACAACATGGTGTCATGTCTGGCCTCTCATCCACCACTCAGCTAATCGAATCAATCAACAATTGGGCTTCCGAACTGGATAGGAGCAAGGAACTAAAGTGTGTCAAGTGGATACCGTTCTTCTAGACTTTAGTAAGGCATTTCTTAGGAGTTCCCTATAAGGACTTCTTTAAAAAGGGTCTATGCTATTCGCGGTCCTATGTAAAATGGACCCAATCTTTTCTCATTGGTCGTACTCAAAAGTCTCTGTAAATGATATCAATTCTTCTCAAATTAATGTTACATCCGTTGTTTCAAAGAATAAAGTTCCGGAAACCCACCCCCTTTACATTAATTATATTGACATCAATGTAAACGCTACCGTCCGACTCTTTGTAGAAGATTATTTGCTTTACCGTCCTTTTTGGAGTCAGATAGATCATGAAATACTGCAAAGAGACCTAGAAATGTCTACTTCTTGGTCAAATAAATGGCAAATGGGCTTCAATGTCTCGAAGTGTAAAGTTCTCTTCATTCCAAAGAAAGGCCACCTCTTGTTTCACAAACACCATGGACGGCGAACACCTCGAACTCTCTTATTATCACCCCTACCTATGCGTCACCCTTGCAAGCGACATGAGATGGAGTGAACACTGTAACACATCTCTAACAGTGCCACTCGTGTCCTTAACACAGTGCGACGTACACTCCATCCATGTGCACCCAACGTTAAGGAAATGGCATAGAAAGCCCTCGTTAGACCAAAACTTTGGTACGGCTCGCCAGCGAGGAATCCCTAAACCAAACGGGACGTCAGTTGCATAGAGCAGGTCCAGCACGCTCCGTCACTAGGGACTACACTAGCTAGAGTGTTTTATTGCATGATTTCCTCTCTTGGATGGAAGTCCCCAGCGCAACGACGACGCTTGGCATCCAAAGTGTTCTTTCACAAAGTCCTCCATTCCCACCTTAAAATTAACATCCCATGACCCATGTCAATACCCTCTCGCAATAGTTCTCAACTTACCCAATACAAGAACTGATATTTTTACCCACGATCTATAGGCCTTTTTGTTTGGACGTGAACTTGGTTTGTTTGTTTGTTTGGAAATCAAGTTTTGAGTCAACGTTTTATGCACCTGTTAAGGGCATCTGAGCTTCTAGTATATCCACATTTGGATGATTGGGAGTAAATCTACACAGGTACCAAGGTAAACATGTAACATATAGTGTTCAAAACCATTATTTCATAGTTTTATGTCCAAAAATCTTCATTATAAGGACACATTTGTATACATTTTACAACATTTTCAATCACACAATATCTTAAAAAGCGTCAATTATCGATCAAGATTTCTGGCTTTCCATACCTTAGTCTGTATGAAAAATACAAATCACATGGATGAAACGTCAATCATTCTAATTGTCTGGCGGAATAATTTTTAAAGTCACGCCTTCCGCATTTCATGGACTAAATTATCTTATTATTACTTTAAGAAAATTATTAATAATAACATATTGGATTTTGAAATATTTTTTGTCTAAATAGCCATTTAAATATTACAATAATAGCAGTAGTTATAAGAACTATTTTCTTGAACAATTAATTATGGGCTGTCATTTCTAATGTTTACTGCTTAGGCCACGTCTACCTCCATGTTTGAGGAAATACATTAAAATAATACTCCAAATATTTCATCAAATGGACATCAAAATTTTATAGAAAACATGTCAAAAGATAATACAAATAATAAAGAAGGATATTTACACCCAGCGGGTGCCCAGGTAAATACACATCAGGTAGTTTTTGATTTTAAATCTGGCTCCACCCATTGTTTCAATGTTTTTTTTTCTGTCAGTAAGTGGGCCACCTTGATGTTAAAAAATAGTCTTGATAATAACCGAAAAAAAATCATAGCTTTAGTATAGAATGCCAATCAAATTGAGACGTTATTGTTTTAGGGCTCACAGGCATCACCACTGGCACTACTGGCCGCAACATGCAGTAAAATTGGACAAGCTGCCGACCAGTCTCTTCAAATTGGGAACACGGCGCAACCGATAGTTTTGGGAGGGGGCGGCATGCTGACCACACCTACGGGCGTCGCCACTCAGCTCACAGGCGGGATTCAGCAAGTGGGAGGAACCAATGTTTTGACGGCAGGGCAATTTCTCCAAAATATACCCGTTCAAACGAATGGCGCACAGATTGTTGCCACCCCGGTCACTGGGCCGGGTGGACAGATTTCTTATAATTTTGTGCAACAGCCTCAACAGGTTATGGCATTGAAAGTTGAAGGTGGAGGCCAGGTACTGACTCCGATTCAATCGCAACCTCAAGTAGTGCAATTAAACTCTGGAGCTACTAGCAATCCTGTTATAATTCAAAATGGTCAAGTTTTGCAAACTGCAAATGCCATCCAAAACATAGGGGCAGCTTCAAATATACAGAGTGCAAATGCAATTAATCTTTCCAATCCGGCAAGCGGAGCCTCTGTGCAATATATGAGTGTCAAACAAGGCAACACAGTGCAAATGATCCCAGTTATACAACAAACTCCACAGGTCCAAACAGTTCCCGTACAAATCCCGGTTGGCACTTTAAACGGACAAACTGTGTTCCAATCCATTCAAGTGCCCATGCAGTGCATACAACCAGTTTTACAAGCTTCGAGTTCCGGTATACAACTTTTACCGCAACAGAATGTTGTTGATATCCCGAGCATCTTGCAAGGTGCTCAAAATGCAGCTCAAGCGGTCGTTTTACCCGAACAACAGCCTAATGTTATTTGTGCCAACACAACCACAATAACTAAAGTCACAGCGACTCCGAGTCAATCGGCAACTCAAGGTGAACAAAGTAATATTGTTTCAATCAAACCGGACCCCGATGGAAATACTGAGGCGACGGATTTGACATCTAAGGTGAATCAAGAAAATACTAAACCCAAACGTAAAAGTAACGAACAGAAACCGGCGATATTGAATATTCCGAAAATTGAGAGCTCGTCAGAGGAAAATTTCGTACAGAATTTAACCACCATACAAACGATTAAGACGAATCCAGAGACACTTCAGCAACCAATGGTACAGCCTGGTGTTCAACCAACACACGTTGTTTTACCGAATGGACAAATCGTGCAATCTTCAAATATTACAGCAAATAATGCAGTAACGGTAATGACACCAGGTGGATTACAAACTATTCAAGGGGTTCAGTTATTGGGCGATGCACAAAATGTCAACGTTGTAGCAAATGAAAGTGGCCAGTTGGTTGTTCAAGGCACATCTGGAGCGCAGGTTAGTTTTGAAAATACTATCATATATATATATTTTTTCGGATTTTATAGTTTGAACCATTAAAGTTTTGTTGAAATTATAATGGAGGCGGCTTGTAAATAACCCTGCAAATGTAAAAAAAAATATATATTATTTGACTGAGTCGGGAGAAATAAAATTGCAAGAGTTTGAATCATGGCTTCAGAGACTAGATCTGATTATAAGACTACATTATAGCTAACTACATATGCTTGTTTAGGTGATCCAATCGGCATTTCAAAGTGCACAAGTCTTGGATGGACAACCAAGTCAGGCTATTACTGTTGGTCAGCTTCTTGGTAAGTAGAAATCCACAACTTTTCAATATTCGTGTATCAGTATTTCATAGTTTATTAGGCCCCAACCCCAAAGGTTGGGGGCCTATAGATTCGGGGTGTCCGTCTGTCTGTCCGTCTGTCCGTCTGTCCGTCATCGATTCTTTTCCAGGC
>LQRL01184267.1:13175-23890 GCA_001703475.1 Hydroides elegans
GATCTGATTTAAAAACATCAACAAATTTATACCGTAGGTTGGTGATCAATATGTTATAGAATGGTTACCAACCGTAGTAGGTCGCGATTAATGTAGTAGAATGAAATCTGATTGCCAGGGGTGCTTTTAAGTTTGTGGATAATGCTGCACATGCACAGTAATAAGTTAAACATACAAGAGTGAACCCTTTTGCATGACTGCAGACAAGGGTTGAGCGTGAAAGTGCCTTTCATCGATCGCAGGCTCTTACGTTACAGTTCGCAGCGGCTTATAGAAAATGTCCCGTATTCCATTATAAATGACCCATTTATGACAAAAGATCAAGCGCCATTAGCGTCTACATCTTAACTTTATCTATGAATGAATATATCTCAATTACATTACCTGCAACAAGGTGTTTTTCCGACATGCTTAAACTGTATTTTACAAATTATCCAATTGTCATAGAATGCATAAAATGCATAAGAGCAAAGATTGGCTTTTTTTATATTTGCAGGCAGAGTATTGCAAATCAGAGATATCTAATTCATATACGGGATCCAATGCAAAATGTGACTCATTATATTTTGCATGGAACAATTAAACTAATTTTTTCAAAAATGCCGTTTCATAATGAAACGACGAATTATATTGTGCTTTGATTAGAGTTCTATTTCACAATCAATATAAAAATGGGTTAAAGTCAGTGTTCTCGAACGTGTCTGAAAATCGATTCAAATGTGATATTTTAGAATACACTTGCCCTCAATACTTAACGAAATGCAGTGTCATTGTTATGCTAAACAAGGGTTGGATTATGCAATGCCCAAGAGCGCGTATTCAAAGAGGGTCACGTTAGTCGTGTATTTGAAGATTTAGAAACAAGTTTGTATGAGAGAACATTTTACAGGATTCTAGAATTCTACCTATAAATAAGATAAATGTTCTTTATGATACACCTCCGTCTGTCCGACTGCCTGTAGCACTCGCTTATTTTTCCGTACTTTTATTTATAAAAGAACAAAATATGTTTTGACGTAAAGGTGCTGTCAGCGGCGCCTTGCGTCTACGTCAATGAAATTCGAGTCAATATAAAATAAAGTAATACCAGCGGAATTAAGACTTCTAGTAGAATTTTATTACTGTTTTTAATAGCAATTCGAATTTCTCAGAGACAGTCGCAGAGAAACACTGACAGCACTACCCACTCGGCAAACATCCTTCTTAGAACGTCCTGACCACGTAGTTTTATGTCCTGACTTCCGCGACGCAAATAGGACGTCGCTAAGATGTTAAAAATGAGACGTCCCATCATTGCCTTTAAATGACGTCTTAACGACGTATTTTAATGACGAGACGTATTAACACGTCCGCACAACGTCGTTAACTAGACGTCATGATGACGTGTTATTTAAGTCTTCCTGATGACGTTGTAAATATGACGTTCCATTGGCGTCGCAATATGACGTCGTTATGACATTGTATTCTGACCGGGGCGTGATTCAACGTTATAAGGACCCCAGTTAAGGATCAGCTCACGGATTAAACTTACTTAAATAGCATTGCAAATACCCCTCGAAAAAATGAAAATTTTGATTTTCGATACGTTTTACTTCGAAATGTGTCATTTTCAAATTGGAATATGATGGTTCAGTTGAATATCTATCATTTTCGCCAAAAATGTATACATATATACACCAAGGAAAACTAATTTAAGAGTTGTCCGGACAATTTCAAGGATGCTTCTGCAGCCTAGCAACCAATAAGGTATGCAACATGACATACGACATTGTCTCCAGGTCAAACAATCCCTTAAATGCTGTTTTATAAAATGTCATTTGCATAGTGATGACATAACAATTAAATCATGTAGCTTAACATGCAACATTAAAAGGTGGAAAAGACTAACGTTGACAAGTCGGACTGTTGACCGAGAATATTATTTCCTGTATAATAAATAGGTGACACTATGAATTCACACCATGTAAGAGGACGTTTTGACTGGGATCTGTTTATCCGTCTGTCCATCGATGCTTCTTGTTCTCGGTGAATGTGATGAGAATTTAATTATATTGAGTGTGCCAGAAATATTCAAAACTATGATATTGAACGAGATCCAACGTTGAAATAAGATGGTGTGTATAATCAATCACATTATTTTACACTTTAAGTGCTATTGATAATTAAGTGAGTTTTCTGATAAATATTAAATGCAAGGTCATGATGACACCATCAGACAAATGCATATTCCGAAAGTTGTAGAATGTTGCTTATTTCAAACAAAAAAAAATCCTTCGATCGACTCATCATGACAATGTTGTTTCTGAAGAACATTTTAATTATCTAATTAGAGATTAAATCATAAATCGACACACTAAAATAAGGTGAATGGCTCAGTTGTTTAATTTTTACTAATATATGAATTTTTAATGAGTGCAATAGTTTAGGAAAACATGGATGAACTTAACTTTACGTTAGTTTTATTTTAAGAGGTGGTTTACAAAATCTTTCTTTTTGCAGAAAAAATCCCAATAAATAAAATAAAACATTTCATTATGGACATTACTTTTATTGCAAAACTCATAAACACAATGTGTCAAAGACACTGTATTGTAGCAGTGCTCATCACAATATCTCAAAACACTAAAAACATATAAATGCACAAGTTCTATAATAACGAGACAATTTCAATTTAACCGTGTATTAAATTTATAAAAATGTCCATTATTATAGAACACTGTATTTATTTAATGTATTTCATACTGAATAAATTCAACACAATAATCAAAACAATAAAAACCGTATGGACTGTAGAAACGTTTCATATTCTTTAAATATGTATACGCGATTATTTTGTTGCGTCAGACAATAAGGAGCTCAATCCGTTTATTTTTGATAGATCAAGTTGCTAATTTTTAACAAATTCCATAAATTCTCAACACAACATAATTCGAAAAGTTGCTGGTATAAACAAATTACGTATCAAATTACCAATTTTATCTACGTATTAAATTACCAATTTTATCTACGTATAAACTAAATGGAAATTTACATCGTACTTTCGGATCATGTTTAAAGGCGTCGAACTCAACCCCTTTTTACAAAGCAAGTCCTGTCAATTCTTTAAATTGTGTTAAGTCTGGGGGTCCCTCGATTTCTGGCAGAGGTTCGAAGTCATAACAGGTGGCGTAGTCCTTTTTGAGCGCACGAATGAAATGATCCATATGCGTGGCCAGAGTCTCACCTGCAATGCAAAACAAAAAAATAATAAGAATAAAAAAATAACAAAAAATAATAAAAACACATAACACATGACTTGACTAGGCATTGTATAAATGAATAGTTTAGTAAGTTAAAGATTTGTATAAACGCAAGACTGATTTCTAACCAGTTCCGGTTCCACATATCGCGACACATAGCGACGAACGATCCTCGTTCAGCTCATTTTTTTTGCGCCTCCACCTTCTACTTCAAAATGCCTGTATCCGCCCCCCCCCCAAACACTTGAAAATGTTATCATCCCCTGTTTTGTCACATGATCATCCTGACCTACCAACAGTTTGGACGATCTCGTTCTCTCGCATTCTGCTCCACCAGGCACGCAGTTTGGGGAATCGGTTTTGCGGGAAAATGTATTCCATGTCGAGATGAATTCTCGCAAGCCACGGCCACATCATGTAGTCCAGCATGTTAGGCGCCTCTCCTGTAGGGAGTGCCAAAGGAGCATATAAAATAAAGAGTAAGCATACATGGAATTCATAACCGATACTGCATCCAACTTAATTTGATGAATTGATGTTAACCTTTTAAAATTATATTTCAATTTGTATACTAAGATGGCCGATGGTAGGTTAAAAATGGTTGATAATTTACAAACATATTTTCGAATGTATTCGTACCTCCATAGAACTTTTTGTCGCCTAGTTCTTCTTCATACATGGGAAACATGTCGTGCATTTCTGCCAAAGCGGTCTTCAACGCATCACCATCTATCCTTCGGATTGCGTAGTACTTCGAAATAATCTTCAAACACACATAAGCAGCATGATATTTTATCAAAGCAATACGTCAAAACTAGCAATATAATTATTTCTTTAATGAAGTTTTAGTTTTTAAAATTAATTTTGGTATCATCACATGTAATATGGAATTGTTTTACCTCATGTAATGCATACAGTATCACATTTTTCCCTTTAGAATTCAAATACCCACATATTAAGATATTCCGAAACATCATTTGATTAGATGCATGCAAATTGAAAAAAAAAAAATAAAAAGATAAATAAATAAAACTCACTGATCCATATCGCTGCATGAGAACGCGAATGTGAGCCCTTTCCCAGGGGTCCTTCGGAAGGAGCGGTTTCTCCGGATACATCTCTTCCAAATATTCGCAGACGACCAGCGATTCGTAGATGATCTACGTGAAATAAATGTGATAGTGCAGAAAACGTGTTACCAATTATGCTTTTACCTAACCTTATAATTAAGACTCTACCTGTTAAAGAGAGTAGTATGTGACATGATAGATACATAGGTAACATTATAGGTGATATATGTGACATTATCGTTAAATTGATAAAAAAAAATGAATATCCAACCTGCCCCATTGAATCTGCCCATTTGTTTACCATAAGAAATAAAATCCAAGATCGGTCTCACCTTGCCGTTGATTTCGATCACGGGCACGGCACCGGTTCCCATTGTGGCGAACCATTCGGGCTTGTTGGGGTTGAGGGCCACATTGACGGTTTCATACCTGTTATATATAAGCACATCATTATAGAGAATAGTCTTGGGATATATATTTAAAATGACATATCTTCAATACAGCGCATGATTGTTTGTGTAAAAGTAGATGAGAGGAATTCAAATCTCAATGAATCAAATAGATGATGTTTTACAAGGTTACACTATTTCCCATTTTTAACCTTAGAATTGTCATACAAATTCAATAAAATTCAAAAATCAATAGAACCAATAGAATTCGTAACATTTTAACATAAACATGAGCAAATGCGGTTAAAAACTTCAATCTCACTTGATTCCCTTATGGGCCAGAACCAGGCGCGCCCTCTCGGCGTAAGGGCAGAAGCGCATGGTGTATAGACGAAGAGTATCTTTGGTCGCCGGCGGCATGGGGTCGCCTGAGAGGAAGAAGAGATCAGATATCAATGAGGAATATACGTAAGGGGCATATTTTCAGTGAGCATTTATAGGCCCCAAACCCCCAACAAAATATATAATATCGAAGGACAATGCTGTTGATTGAAATTACGCATATGAACGGTTCTTTTAATTGCGACACGTGATTCATCAACTTAAAGTTATACATGTTTGAATGTATGTGTAAAGAAAATCGCAATTAATCGATAAATATTGAATGTGCATTTTTTTGTGCTTACGGCAGCCATCATGCGTACCGTAATGATGACTTTGGTTTATAACAACGGCAGCAAAATACGGTATATGTACAGTCGCGCGCATTACTAACTTCTCATGGCAGACGCTAAACGTTAAACACACAAACGCTAAACGCTAAACCCTTAAACGCTAAACGTTTCACGCTAAACGTTAAACGCTAAACCATAGCCACCGACAGGTGTGAAGGGTATATAAAGGACACGATTATGAGTACTTATCGTAATCTCTTATATGTCCTTTCATCAAACGCTAAACGCTAAACGTTAAACGCTAAACGCTAAGCGTTAAACGCTATATTCTGATCTTGCAAACCCTAAAACGTTAAAAGCTAAATGCTAAACGTTAGAGAAATCGAGAAGTTAGGACCGCGTGCCACTTTACGTAACAACAGTCCTGCACCAGTGTAAGTGGTGCCTATCTCTTGTTGGGAGCTCTACATGCAAACCCAAAAAGGGAACAACATTGCTTTTTACGATAATTTAAAGTTCGTATGGTCCACAACGAAAAAAAGGGGTGCCTCACTTGTTAAAATAGAGGATAATATTGAAACACACGTGAAAAAAACTGCGTTTTAAATGCAAATAACCACGCCCTAACGTTTGCTAGTCAATATCAATTCATGTTTCAACTAAACATCCAATAAAACAATATTATTTTGTCATCCATCTCAATTAACATTTATCAAATATATAGATCCCGGTTGTAATTTGTCGCCAGTCACTGTAACAATGTTTAGTTCCGGTTTTGCAGCGATCGATAAGTGACCACACGCTAGTTGAGAAGGCTAGTAGACATCCTTTCTCTTCCGCATTATATTTAGTGTTTGAATATGTGCTGAAATTGATATTGATGCTAAATCTGTATAGTTCATTTAGTTATACTCATTTTAAATCAACCAAATATAAAATATTACCTGTAACCAAATGTTTTGCCGACATTTTTCTCCAAATCTAATATCCAACTATGACAAAATGAATTATTTATTCAGGGAAATAGCCTATGTAATGCAAGCTTTGTCTGACCTGTAATTGAACTGGTCGCAGTGGTCAAGCTTTTTATAAACGCACAGAGCGTCTAATCTCTCCCTTGCATGGCAGAAGGCCAAGCACACGCTAACAGGTAGAATTTCTATGAAAAAATAGGCATTCCGTGGTGCCTGAAAATACGCTGGACTCAACTGGGGAATATCAAGAGAAAAGCCGAGATAATGTTGAGAACATTAGTTTTGTAAGACCTGTTTTTTGTATAATCATTTAAACTTATATAACAATTGGTCGTATTAAGCCCGTATCAAATTTGATTAATAGTGTATCTTCTGAATTATGCGTTAAGTCTCCGGGCCTTATAATGTATATTGAGAAACGATGTCCAAAGTCTGAAGATGAACAGTGCTTAAACTTAAACACCTTGTCGTTATGTTAAATGAGTACAACTACATCGGTATATATAAAAACCGATTATTATTATGATGTGGTCACCTTTTCCATCAATTCCTTCATAAATATGTAGCGTTTTATGTGTTGCCAGTGAAATAGAACCCTATTATTCACATATTTTACAGGGATCGATAAGCTGATCAACCAAACGAGGCCCTTATATACTATTTTTAAAAAAATGACGCGCCCTTTTGGTCTGATGCTTTTTACCACCGGTGCCCCTTGGTTCAATGTTTTCTAGATCCGTGCATGCAGAAGATATACCTTAATTTCATATTTCGAATTTGAATAAAACACTGAAAGATAATTTGAATGCTTATTAGTAGAATTGAAAAACAATAAAATAATATCAACGATTACCTGTGATCAGATGTTTAGGAGCCATATTTATCCAAATTTATTATTTTTTCAAGACTTAATTTAGCAAAATGAATAATAAAGTAACCAACAGCAATTGCCTGAACTATTTATTACAATACCGCTATATATCTATTGCAATCTCAGACTGAGGTGCAACTGAACTGGCCGCAGTGGTCAAGCTGTCAAAACAGAGCCGCGATTCCTCCCTTTCATGACAGAAGGCTAAACACACGCTTACAGGTAAAACATGAAAAGGGCACCCAGTGGTGATTTTAAAACATGACCTGATTAGTAGACTATGCGATATCAAACGAAGACTTCTTATACTAGCCGCATATGCTATTTCCAAGTAGATACACTATATGCAAAATAATTATGGTCTACTTACCTTAGCGGGTGGCGTGCCGATTGACGTTGCCAGACATGAAACTCTACATTTGCTTGTCTTGGGCAGTTCGCTTGGTATTCGCTTGGTATACTTGTCATCGATTATAAAATCATTAATGTATAATTTGCATTTAACCATCTTTTTATGTTTTTTTTTTGCAATAAAACTATGAACTTTATTTGTTTTCTATCTTAAGGGTTACTGCTCCCCATCAGGCATTGTTGCATAAAATACGTTTAATAGAATGGCATTCAAGGAGATTAGCATTTATCGAATTATATTATTATCTATATATATATATATTAGACTCTATTAAAGACTCAAAGCGATATATAAACTCCTCTCATACTATAGTTATACCAAGTGCCAGCTTATAAATCATCATTGTCCTATAGAGTCTAAGATATTTAAGACGCGTTTTTAATTACACTTAGAGGGAAATATACATATTTTTGTAAAAGGCTTGAAAAACGAACCTATAGAAAGTAATTTAGACACGTTGTTTTATTAAACAACTTCAAAATAAAAATAACTTATACATATATATTGCACGCACCCCATTGATCTGTGATTCCAAATAATTCTAACACAACGAACAAAAAAACATAAATTTGGCATGTTCCCAGTAAACAGAGTACGTATTTTTCACGTTTAAAACACGTATTTTTCACCAAATTACGTGTTTTTTCACGTAATAAAAACGTGAAAAATACGTATCCTGTTTACTGGGTTGCAATGATGACTTTGCTTTTTTTACATCGGAATGAATAACGTTTCTCTCGAAATTTGTGTGGCAAAAATTAAAGGTAGAATGCAGAATCAATTGCAGCCATATGATTTTGAACAAGGCTGAATTTTAAACCTCTTTTAAAAGAAAACTACAATATCCATATACCTGAAACTTTCATGAAATATAGGTACATCATATATGTATACAATTCTGTACTTACAAATAAATTGATTGAGTGATTATTTTGTGATCACCAAAACTGTAAAACATTTTGGACTCTGCACCGAAAATCAATTGAAGCCATATTCCACACACATACACGGAAACATACCTAGATTCTATGTGTTTATTCAATTTGACTAGAAGTCTACTGTTACGGTGAGTGCAGCGCTACAACAATGCCCAATCGTCATATATATATATCACTATAGACTCTATATTTTGGCATATATTTAGACCTCTACATAATAAAGTGAATACTCTCTATTTGTGTATCGACTTCAGTATATTCAGTATATATAATACATTCAGTATATGGTAAAATCGTATATGAATGCTCTTTGTTTCATCGCTTATGAATTAATCGTTGCAGTTGATGCTTTGAATGATTCTTATAATTAAAATAATAATTGAAATGGTATAGATAAAAACAGTGAAATATTCAGAGCCAGACGTTTAAAACGCCGCATGGTAAAACTGCCAAAATAACAGTAAGAAAGCACCACAATCCACATTTTTCCGCATTCATCCAAACAAGATGAGGACAATTTATATACATGTATATAGATAAAACAAACGCGCAGGGGGATTGGTCGGGCCAGACGAACGGGGCCAGACGAACGGGGACAAACGATTGGGGACAGAGGCGCAGAAGTGGGGGGAGGGAGCGGTCAGGGCAGACGAGGGAGCGATCGGGCTAGACGGGGTGGGGTAGATAGACAGCCGTGCAGGGGAGGGTGGTGAAATATGTACCACATTTAATATACCCCCTCAACCTGTGCGTCTTGTTATCTAACTGCTTACGTCGTCGGCCCTGATAGCTCCCTCGTAAACCTCCCCTCTCCCTGGGTCGCGTCTACCTATCCGCGAACCTGTCTGTACCGACGCTCCCCAAGCGCGTCTGTCTATATGCCCCGTTAATCAATTATAAAGTTTAATTCTTAAAACAAAACCATTCATATACGGTTTAACCATAGACTAGTCGATACACCGACGGAGAGTATTCACTCTTTACTGTTGAGGACTAAATACATACCAACATATGGAGTCTATAGTAACATGTTTATAAAGAGTGTGCATTGTCAAAACACGCACAGCGACGGTAGACTTCTGGCAAAATTGTCTTGTTTCCGTGCATGTGTATAAAATATGGCTTCAATTGATCCTCGATGCAGAGTCCATAAATCTTTTACATTTTTGTTGATCACGAAATAATCACTCAATCAATTTATTTGTAAGTATAGAATTGTATGCATATATGGTGTACCTATATTTCGTGAAAGTTTCAGGTATATGGATATTGTAGTTTTCTTTTAAACGATGTTTGAAATTCAGTCTTGTTCAAAATCATATGGCTGCAATTGATTCTGAGGTCTATCTTTAATCTATATCTCTAGCTATTTAACTCCAAACATCAAGCAGCTTTTAATTTGCATTACAAAGGCACGGGACAACCTCCTTTTCCCCATGTCAATAAGGTGACTGACACAACGCAGAGCTTTTCTCTCCCCGCGATCCAACCGACACAAACAAAGCACGGCTTCACAAGGGTGTTAGCAGTTTTATAAGTAGTTTGATCTGGATTTTCAGCATGCAAACGAATATACTTTATCATTATCCTGACCAATAACAACATATTAAATGTATTTATATAATTATATCAGAGGATTTCTTTTCGATTTTCTTTCTATATTAAAAAAAAATCTCTCAAATTTTTACAACATTAAACAGACTGAAACGGCTTGATACATATATATTAGTAGGAAAATGGCCGGAATACTTTGGATGGCAATCTTAAACTAAATATGCACAAAAAACCAAACGTGTCTAAATATTATTTTCAGCAAGGATCTTAATATATTGACAAATCAATTAATATGTCTAGTGATCTTTAAAAAAAAAATCATATATGAACTTAAGTAAGACACTATCATTATAATCGAAACCATTCATTGAGTTAAGATTACATTTTGATTTTAAAATACATGTATGTAATAGACGTTTTGACAGGAAACATTGTTGTACATTGGAAATATGCCGAATGCACCCCGGTTATCGGACTTTGGGTTAAATCAAATCTTAAAATATTAAAGCAACTACAATGAATCTATCTAATTTTGTTGATATTCAATTAATATAAATATACATTTTTAATTGGCAAATTACAAGCCGTAACAAA
>LQRL01184281.1:20173-31044 GCA_001703475.1 Hydroides elegans
AAGAATTTCGTTAAGATATTTTGTTATTGTATTGTGATACATCTATTGATTTAGCAACAAATCTGTCATGAAATAGTTTTTAACGAAATTCGCTTTTTTAGAAGTTCGCTTTAAATTTTCTTAGTCATTTGAAGTTAAGGATAAAACAACTAAAAAAAAAACAAAATAGTATTAAACATCATGGAACATCGCCGATAAACTACTGCTTCGTTTCAAATTTGTGTCCGATAGAAATTTATTACGCCTGATATACATGTAAGCTATCTGTTGGTCGAAGAACAAAATATATTGTCAGACAAATCTACATCAAACTATGTTCAATATTATAAATATTTTTTGCATGTATTTCACCTAACTACACCAATGAAAAACGAATATATACATGTAAAAAAGGCTATTCTATAAAACACTATAAGTCACAATCGAATAACACATTTTTTTACTTAATTGTTTATGATATAACTTTTGAGGTTACATATTGAAAAGTTGGCCAAAAAGCTATTTATTTAACGCATCTAAAAGCAGTTCCAAAACGACACGCATTTTTATTTTGGGTTCTTTATCCTTACATTATCTTATTATTCCCCCTATTTATTGCAAATCCTTCCACTAAATATGTAAGAAGATGCGACGCCTCAATATCGCGTCATCTGACTTACGAGTTTCGTTTACTCGTCCAAGTTTCTATCGGCCGCACTATGCAGATTCTTCCTTAAACAGAAATATTTCTCCAACTGCTATGTTGTGTGACCTTTGCTGTCCATTGTCTATGTTTGACGACTTTGAGAGACGTGAACCATTCGCGACGAAAATGGTTTAAAAACTGTACTCTACGCTACCCTGTAACGGGGTTCATGTCGTCGTGTTAAAAGACGCCGAGAATGAAACGATTATTTTGGATAACCACTTCCATAGATGATTCGGAGTTAATAAATCAAGAAAGTTAATAATAACGATATATTCTAACGTGTGAGGCCTTCCGTTGATGATTATCGTGGACACTTTGTACAAATATGTGCGTAAACATTCGTCGTATAGTTGTGTCTCGTAGAGACCTATGACAACATCAAGTATGGATAGTACATTCCTTATCACTGGCTCACGCACTCCATAAACTTGGGACAATTTTGATTGTTTCATCCTTATCTTGAAACTTCAACCATTTTAGAGAAGGAATTTGCATTTCGTATATTGACTTCAAAACTCGTTCGAGCTCATTGTGAGCGCAAATAAAGTGTATGCCTTTGTCTGAAGGAAGCAAGGCAATGGGTCCTATTTAACGACACAATGCGTTAATGTAAGAGCCTAAAAACAGCTACATATCGATGAACGGCTCTTAGAGAGAGACGATTGAAACTCACATCCCACGCTTAAGCTACTTTTGACCTTTCTTGACATTAAAGGGCTTTAGAATAGTTTACACCAACGTGGCAAAATGGCGATGAAGTTTCAACGTGATCCTCAGGCAATTCTGACAATTGTTTGTCTTTCTGGTTGTGAAGTCTTCTACAAGCCACGAAATTGTGGATAATCATAATCAGCAAGACTTAACTTGAAACACACTTCAATCCAAAACCCAGAGGTGCCTTAATCTGTTCATTATTAATTGGAATGCCCTTACCTGAATGTTTACGCGTTCACGCAACGAAAACTTTTAGGTAAAAATTGTCTTATTGGATTGTGTTCCTCAGCATAATGTCTTTCCTGAATTGTTACTAGAGCATGAAGCGTTGTCTCAGCGAATTGTAAATCGCAAAAACCTACATATTTCACTCTTTAAACACAACCAGCACTTCTGATAAAGATTCAAAATACTTAAGAAATAACCTTTTCCAACTGATGTCAATAATGTATTCGAGTCAGTACAAACTATCTTCTGGTGGAGCTTTACAAGCCAGTGTCACTGCTTTTCTGAATTAATGATCGATATCAAGGTCACAAACGGGACATTGGTCAAATCTGGGTAGTGTATCACAAGGTAAGAAGATGAAGTCATCAAACTATGTACTTTGATTTTAATACTTTGCTATATAAACATAAGAAGCTATAAAGCAGCGTGAGATCTCGAACATATTTCTACTAGCAAACATTTTTGTTTGTTTTTAAACATCACCACGATTAGCAACAAAAAGATGAAATCTAGTTTCATTGGAAACGAACCTAAGACTACTTTGTAGTCAGTCGAAAAATAGTGGGAAGCGTTTGGATAGCTAAACTCATATTCAAGCGCTAGGGAACACTTCACTGCAAGAACAGCAGTTGTCAATTCCAATCGTTGCACCGTAATAGACTAGATCAGTACTACTCGGGCCATGCACATGAGCAAATTAGCATCCCCAGCATTTAATCGAAGGTAGAAACATACACCGTTGCACTAAAACTACCACCATGAAAGTATTCAATTCTACAAAATCCTTTTGCCAGACACACAGCTTGATTCGGATATTTTCGGTGTTGTCTCGCAGCTGCTGCACAAATGTACGCGCCGGGCTTCCTCGTCCTCCTTTGCCGTGATTAGGGGTCTACACCACTAGATTTGATGCAGTTTCTTCCGGGTGCCTATAGAAATGACCAGCCAGCTTGAGTCTCTTCTGTTTGTCCGACAAATCTGCATCAAACTATGTTATATATATTTTATGTGTTATATAAGTTTTGCATGTATTTAAGCTAATTATAATAATGAAAAGCGAAAAATTACATGTAAAAAAGGCTATTCTATGAAACATCATCATTCGCAATCCAATAATACATTTTTACTTAATAGTTTATTTTCATGATTAAATTTTAAAGAGAACATCTTGATAAGAAGGCCAAACAGTTATTAATATAACCCATCCAAAAGTAAATGAAAAATGACGGGCAAAATTTTGACTGATGATCATTATTCCTTTATTATCTTATTACTCCCCAGATCTATTGCGAACCCTTCCCCTTTAATATGTAAAACGATGAGACGCATTGCGTAGAAATATGCAAAAATGTGCTTGGTTTGTTTTTGGTCAACAGTGACGGCATGTCTATGTTCCGCCAGCTAGTCATCAGCGAATCAACATACACACAGGTTACCGAAGGGCACTCCACGACATATTTTTCAAAAAGTTGTTAAATCAACTCAAATCAACTTTACAATCACGAAGAACAAAAAGATAATGGTTTTTGAACATTTAAATTTTGCAAAAAGGTGTTCCTTTTTTCCAAGCCAGCTGGACCGTTTCTCCTTTTCTAGCCAGCTTGGAACAGAAAGGGAACACCTTTTTTGCGAAAATTGAAATGTTAAATATAACCTAATAATGCATTACATCTGGCAAATTACAGTTCATTAGACAATTGCAAGCAAGTTTTATCAATTTCAAAACAAATATTCCTACTAAATATTGTAAAAATTTAGAAATTATCGAAAAAGGTGTTCCTCAAAATGCTCAAATCTCCAAGCTAGAATGAATTTTCTCAAAATTTCCAAGCCAGCTGGAAATTGGTGGGGAACAGCTTTTTTGGGGAACAGCTCGTGAGGTGCTCTTCGTTACCCCTTGTTATATTCTCGACAACGCGCGTGCGAGAAAATTAGGATTAGTATTTTTCTATAAAATAAATTGAACTGAACTCCCAAAATAAGGGTCACTTCTTACTCGGCAAGACGTTCACGGTCGTAGAGAGGATGACATACTTTTGGCGCATATGAAAGTTGTTTGGTCGTTCTTATTCGTCCCGTAGGTAGGAAAGCCGTTGCAAAGACGTTGTGACCGAGTCTAACGTTGTTCTGACACTTGATCATTTTAGAACGTCCGAAGCACTTTCATGTGGTCTCAAAGAAGGTCGACCTTTCAACATCACGTCTGAATGCGAAATACAATGGATGACACTTGCAGAGTGGGCTTGTTTTTAAAAAAGTTAAAGTTTTGTCTTCCTGATTAGAAATATCCCGATTATTCTAATGCGAATATGCCTCTACGAGTAAAACAGGTTGATGTACAGGACGCTCTAGAACAAAGGAAGCAGCTTATCTCTGGCCCTTTTTTAAAAGACTTTGTTTCTTATTACAAATTCGTCGGATCTGACAAGATCGCGTCATCTGACTAACGAGTTTCGTTTACTCGTCCAAGTTTCTATCGGCCGCGCTGTGCAGATTCTTCCTTAAACAGAAATAGTTCTCCAACTGCTATGTTGTGCGACCTTGCTGTCCATTATCCATGTTCGACGACTTTGAAAGACATGAACCATTCGCGACGAAAACGATTTAAAAACTGTACTCTACGCTACCATACATGGGGATGTATGTCGTCGTTTTAAAAGACGCCGAGAGTAGAAACGATTATTTTGGATAACAACTTCAATAGATGATTCGGAGTTAATATATCATGAAAGTAAATAATAACGTGAGAGGCCTTCCGTTGATGATAATCGTGGACACTTTGTACAAATATGTGCGTAAACATTCGTCGTATAGTTGTGTCTCATATAGACCTATGACAACATCAAGTATCGAACGTACACTCCTTATCACTGGCTCACGCACTCCATAAACTTAGGGCAATTTTGATTGATTCATCCTCATCTTGAAACTTCAACCATTTTAGAGTAGGAAGTTTCGATTTTGCATTTCGTATATTGACTACAAAACTCGTTCGAGCTCATTGCGAGCGCAAATAAAGTGTATGCCTTTGTCTGAAGGAGGCAAGGCAACGGGTCCTATTTAACGACATAATGCGTTAATGTAAGAGCCTAATGACAAAAAAACAGCTACATATCGATGAACAGCTCTTGAAGAGAGACGATTGAAACTCACATCCAACGCTTAAGCTACTTTTGACCTTTCTTGACATTAAAGGGTTTTAGAATAGTTAAAACCAACGTGGCAAAATAGCTGTGAAGTTTCAACGTGATCCTCAGGCAATTCTGACAATTGTTTGTCTTTCTGGTTGTGAAGTCTTCTACAAGCCACGCAATTGTGGATTATCAGCAAGACTAAACTTGAACCACACTTCAATCCAAAACCCAGAGGGGCCTTGATCTGTTAATTAATTGGAATGCCCTTACCTAAATGTTTACGGGTTCACGCAACGAATATCTTTATGGTAAAAATTGTCTTATTGAATTGTGTTCCTCAGCATAATGCCTTTCCTGAATTGTTACTAGAGCATGAAGCGTTGTCTCGGCGAATTGTAAATCGCGAAAACCTACATATTTCACTCTTTAAACCCAAACAGCACTTCTGAGAAAGATTTGAAATGCCATAGCAATAACCTTTTTCATGCAAAAAATAGATTTGAGTTAGTCAGTCTAACAAACTATCTTCTGGTGGAGCTTTACAAGTCACTGTCACTGCTTTTCTGAATTCATTATCGATTTCAATGTTACAATCGGGATATTGGTTAAAATCGGGGTAGTGTATCACCAGGTAAGGAAACGAAGTCATCGAACCATGTACTTTGATCTTAATACTTTGTTGTACAAACATAAGAAGCTATAAAGCAGCGTGAGATCTCGAATATATTTCTAATTGCAAACATTTATTTTTATATTTTGAATAACATCTACACGATAAGCCCTAAAAGGTGAAATCTAGTTTCATTGGCAATGTAGCCTTAGACTACCTTGTAGTCGGTCGAAATATAATGGGATGTGTGGGGATAGCTAAACTCTTTTTCAAGCGCCAAGGAACACTTCACTGCAAGAACAGCAGTTGTCAATTCCAATCGTTGCACCGTAATAGACTAGATCAGTACTACTCGGGCCATGCACATGAGCAAATTAGCATCCCCAGCATTTAATCGAAGGTAGAAACATACACCGTTGCACTAAAACTACCACCATGAAAGTATTCAATTCTACAAAATCCTTTTGCCAGACACACAGCTTGATTCGGATATTTTCGGTGTTGTCTCGCAGCTGCTGCACAAACGTACGCGCCGGGCTTCCTCGTCCTCCTTTGCCGTGATTAGGGGTCCACAACACTAGATTGGATGCAGTTTCTTCCGGGTGCCTATAGAAATGCTCAGCCAGCTTGAGTCTCTTCTGTTTGACTGTATCTGTGGCTTTGGGTACTTTAGCATAAAGTTCTTTGCTGATTACATGGTCTTTCCAATTGAACCCCAGTGCTGATCTTAGAAGTCTGGTAAAACAACCATCGGTTTTCTTTGCCAGTGTTTCTGTGATGCACTTCCATATAGAAAAACTGACTCTACCGTTGAGCGAAAAAGTCGCGTCTTGGTCTTTCTAGACAGTGTTGATCTTCAAATTCTGCTCATCTTGTTATGTGCTGCCCATGTTAGGCCTATTATTTTTGCTATAACGGTTCTTGAGCTAGCACTTTTGCTTTTGTGTCTGTGTACATGACTTCTATTGCTCTCACTAGCTTTTCTTGTATACCGTATGCTCGTAGAATCTTTATCAGTTTATCGCGATGCATAGTATCGAAGGCATTTTTGAAATCGATGAAGATGATTATGGCTGAGAGATTCTTATCTTTTATCCCTTCAATTAATCGTTAATTGGGCTAAAATCTGGCTCGTTTTGTTCTCCCCGGTCTAAATCCATTTTGGTTTATTCTTAGGTGAGGTTCAATTGCTGGTTGAATACGATTGAGGATCATTCTGTTGCATGTCCTAGCTACGAACAAGCCTAGGCTTATACCTATGTAGTTGTTGCCTTTTGAGGGATCACCGGTTTTAGGTATAGGTATTATATTCATAATCGACCATTGTTCAGGTTTTCTTCCTTCTAGTAAAGCCCTGTTGCAGAATCCTAGCATTTCCTCGTCTAGGCTACATCTTTTCAGTTCTTCAGGAGGGATATTGTCTTCTCCGCACGCTTTACCCTCTGTTATCGAACGCTTTGCTTTGTTGTATTCTTCCTTTGTAAATGGTCCATCATTGATGTTTAATTCTTCTATTATTTGGTCGATTTCTTCGTCCTGTCCACCGATATAAGGGGGGGGGGGTTGCCAAGTAGACTCTGGAAGTGTTTGAACCAGTTCGCTGTTCTCTCTTCTAGTGTGGCCTTTTATTTGTCCTGTTCTACTTGCCTTTCTTTCACTTATATCATTTATCAATTTCCTACTTAGTTTATATTGGTTGGCATTATGTGTATTTCTATCTGGTCTATCTTCATATATATATTTTCCTCCTCTAACTCATCATACTTCTCTTATGGGTTTGCGCGTGCATTGCTTAGCAATACCCCGGATGCTTCATCAGGATTTTGTTGATATTAGTCGAAGGCTTCTTCCACAACTTATCTGTCTTTGTTGAGTATATATCATCGCTTCTTTGTTGTCTCCTCTTGTCTTTTATTTGTGGAAGGACTTCTTTTGCCGCTTTTGATAAAGCGCTCGTACTCTTCGGTGACTGACTCGTTTTCAATTGTCAGAGCGTAAAATCGATTCTTTACAGTAAGTGTGTATCTTTCCTGCAGTTCATCGTTATCCTTGAGCATTTTCCAGTCGTATTTAATTTTTTTCAGTGTGCCTTTATGATTCGATAGAAGGCTTAATAAATGTTCACTTAAGAACATATAATTTGTTTGAATGTGCCCAGTGGACGGGTATTATTAGGTCAATCAATCTGAATCTTTTGAAGTGGTTTAATGCAAAAAGAAACCCAAGGCCTTGTCGTAAACAGGTATTCATAGATAGATTAAAGCTTATAGTTTTGTTTAAATAAATAATATGATTTTTTAACACACATATGCACCACGTTTCATGAATAATTGATATTTTCTAAAACATACTATTGAGGCTTTAGGTCTAAACCGAATAGAACATCTAATTTTATATTTTTTAACTATGTTTAAATGTTTTTTTTTTAAATGCGCTCATTAAGTTAAACCATACATATCACGTCGATAGCCATGGAAATATCATCTGATTTACCTTATGATTGCAATATCTGCATATTTTAGTCAAAGAAATTATTGCAAATAATACACAATTCTATTTTTCATGTTTTGTTTTATTTCAAGAAATGCCAGTGGTGTTACATAATCAAAACGATCTTGAAAAAACCCGTCTGTACGCTTTGTAATATTAATGATACGGCAGATGAGGCTAATGTTATTTTGAAGTGTTAATTTTTTCAAGAGGAACGTCTAAAGCTACATGGAAAACGTATATTCACACCGGCTAATATGTATTAGAAAAGTATTATATGCTCATATCAGTACAAATTTACTCGCAAAATATGTTATTTTTACTTAGTTAACCTCAAAAGTATTATAAATGTATTGTACAGTTTCGTTTGCATAGCATTTTAATGGATTCGTTAATGTAAAAAGCAATTTGTATAGTTAAGTTTTCAAAGGTACTCAAAATGTGTTCAAAATGTTGTTAAAATTTCGTGCTTAATAATGTTAGTCTTAGTAGTTAGAAAATTTGGTTTTTATAGTTGATTTGTAGGACCTTCTTGTATTTCTTGTATTGCATTTTATATGATTGTATAATGTCCATTGTGTCCTTATTATAAGGATGTTTTGCTTCAAACTTAAAAAAGAAAAACATGCCCCGGGACGGCCATCTAGAAACTCTTTAACCACCTTCAATTAGAATGCAAACCAGTAACTTCTCATTTTTGCATTTTATAGGGATATTTTGTCAAAATGCATGAAAAGTCAGCTACGACTCATAAGAGCGATGATATCGTTCAGAATTTCGTTTTCAAAAAGGGTAAATATGAATCATTATTTGATGATGCACAAGTTTAATATACCTAAAATTTTTTAGACGTAATTAAATGAATATTTCCGTATTATCGCCCAGCCCAACCAAGGACGGAGACCAAAAATACTCATACAGGGTTGGTTTCATTATGAACTGGTCATCATATTAACATTTTCTCGTAAAATCGATATATTGTCGACGTTAATCCCCAAATATATGATGATAGGTTTAATTACAGCCCGTGCTTGTAGGTGTCAGTGTACAAGTGTCCCGTCCTGAGGCTGAGTCGGAAAGAAACCTCTTCTAGAAAAGTGATGAAAATATATATTTATCGCTTGGTGACAAATATTGAACTTCCTCCATATATTCACAAAATGCAGTTTCATTATAATATGCTTTATATATGTTTTAAAAAAATAATAACATTTTGTTGCATGATATTTTTTCTTACTCTTGCTTTCTGTTTTCGCTCACTAAGTTGGCGATAACATGATTTGTTTTCAAATTTGACCAATCAGAGCTTCTTTCAAACTCAAACGTAGGGATTGAACCAGGAAGTGATAAAAAAGTGCCTATATGCATTAAAGATTTACTTTCATGATTCATTTTTCACATAATATGATATTATATAATTTATCCTTCTTCTTTTTGCCGTTTCTTTTGTATGTTGACATTGCTTTATTTTAGAAAAAAACTATTGGTGAAGGCAAGATTTTCTTCAAAGATTGGTTTCTTGCCATCGTATGAATTTAAGGTGTACGTCGGCGATTTATCTACCTTTGCGACTGTGGAAATTGTCGCACAATTTTGTGAAATGTCGCACAACTTTCTGTCCAAATGCGCTCGTCCTGTCGCACAGTTTTTCGACGAAATGCGCCAATTGTGTCATATATTTTCTGTAATGTGCCCATATGGGCTCATAAACGTACTATATATTATATCAAAGAATGTGTATGGTTTTATTGGTCCATTCCTGATCATTCAATAATTAGTTTCTATAGAGCTTCATCGATGTTTGTTCTTAAGCAGGTAAATATAAGTGACCAATCAAATTGAACACATGGAAATATTTAGAAGTTTAAAATTGTCGCACAACTTTTTTCAATGTCGCACAGTTTTCGAAAATGTCGCACATAAATCATTAGGAATGCGCCCGCTGTCTCACATTCAAAAATTTGTAGATAAATCCATGTACGTCAGTCTGTCTATTAGTACTTGATTATGAAGAAATGTGAGATGTATCGGTACGACGATGTAACCTGTGAAAGTTGTCTGGTAGTCATTTAGGTTAAAATGGTAAAAAAGACTTTGATAACAGTTCTTGGCGCAAAGAGATGCCTTTTCAGGGCTTTGCCTAACGGGACTTTGGCGGGATTCCCGCCTGAAAAAAAAATCCCGCATGAAAATAAGACTCGGGCGGGTACTGCCCGCCACAATCTGTTGAATCCCGCCTAAATTGTAGTCGCTGGCGGGCATTTTTCGTTTCGAATTTCATTTGATTTTTTTTATTAATAAAGGATGCAATTTAATTGATTGCTTTGAAAATATGGTCATGGAACGGAATGTCTGTTCTTAGAATGGTTACAAATTACAATGATTAGTATCTTAAAACTGGACGTGACGAATGTTATCGCGAAACGTTTTATCATGCAATAAAAAGTGGAAATTTTAACGAGAAGTGTGTAAAATTATCCTGGAAATCTATCCAAATGTCATGGGACCTCCTGGTGATTAATCAAACTAATTGATAATTTTAAAATTGGGTATTTACTTATTAATGAAACATAACGTAGAATACCTTTTTTTCTCTTGCGACTTCAGTCATTTACTTATTACTTCGTAATTTCAGTTCAGAAAAGTCATATTTCATAAAGGTTCATTTACCTATATAAAATACATTTTATAGACTCTTGTTGTGCAGAAGACGTTCGTATTGTTCGTTTATTGGTTTATTTATTAATGACAAAACAAAACACTGCGTTGAGCTCAGCAATGAGGCGTGTGTCTGTTATTTTCCGTCAAATAAAATCATCCCTATCACTTGGGTTATTGATTAAAGAAAATATTGCTTCTAATTTAGAAAACACAGCCTGATGGTATGTCAGGGCTCGAAATTCGATTCCAAGGGCCCCCGCTCTTAAAAACCAGGGGGCCCAAACAAAATTCCGATGGCCCGGACATATAAATACATGTAGAAGGTCCGAAAAAATTGGGGGCCCTT
>LQRL01184288.1:1311-19585 GCA_001703475.1 Hydroides elegans
AGGATATAAATGAAGCTTCAGGGGTGCCAAAAAAAACTTGAAAAAATAACACGTTCTTTTTGGAAACGAAACGCCATGAAGCCTCCAGTGTGGCAAAGCCTTTTTCTTTGTTCACATGTCGACAAGGCTTAAAATTCAATAATCATTCTTGAAGGGCACCCCACGACACTTTTTTCAAAAAGTTGTTTGATCACCTTAAAAGGACATAACAAGTATGAATTACAACAAAATAATAGTTTTAAAACATTAGAATTTTACAAAAAGGTGTTCCTTTTTTCCAAGCCAGCTGGGCTGTTCCTACTTTTCTAGCCAGCTTGGAACAGAAAAGGAACACCTTTTGCGAAAATTGAAATGTTGAATATTACTAAATTACTTGTCATATATTGTAAATAACAGTTTATTATACAATTTCAAGCAGGTTTAATCATTTTTGAAATAATCATTATCAATATTTATTACGAAAAATAGGAAATTATCAAAAAAGGTGTTCCCCAATCTGCTAAAATCTCCAAGCTAGAATGAATTTCCTGAAAATTTCCAAGCCAGCTGGAACTTGGTGGGGAACAGCTTTTTTGGGGAACAGCTCGTGGGGTACTCTTCATTCTTTTCTGATAATATAACATATCATATTGTATTTGAGTGTTTTTTTTTGTCTCGTTAAACGGACAAATAAGGATCCAAGGACCTGGTTATCGCTTTTGCACATAAACCTATGTCCAAGATAAATGTTTAACCATGTAGCTTACTAAAAAAAGTGTTAATGTGCAAGGTTGCTTTTTTTTTGTAGTAGAGCCAATCGCGATTTCGTATTGTATTTATTTCTTCATTCCAAATTCTACGATGAGTAACACTTCGAAGAACATACATGTAGGGACCTTTCATCCTATTGCCTTTATTTGATATATGGTTTTACAGTAACACAACCACGATCGATTTCCATTATGAAAGGTGTTGCATGCAATTACTCAATCAGGTCATTTAAAACTCGGTGTTTTTTAACTCGTTTGATGTTTGCTAGATGGAAAGCGTTCATGTTTGAATTCATGTTTCTTCAGATACGCATATGCGTGATCAATGCTTGATAAAAGCGCGGTCTATTCGCTAACGATTTTCCGTTTATTCCATTTTTTGTCAGTGACATTTTGCCTATTTTTCGTCCCGTAATAAGCCTAAAGGGACAGGCAAGTATGAGCAAGAACGGCATAGCAAGACCTTGTGCAATATTGATTCACTGTGTTCATTGCAGTACTGTTGTTACTCAATGTGAGTGTGGTGCCTTGCTCAAACTGGATTGCTTCTGGTCTGCATATGGTTTTACGGCTTATTATCTACGTTTTTGCGATTTTTTTTTTTTGGGGGGGGGGGCACAATATCAGTTTGTTTGGTCTGAGGATCGTCCAGGGTTCATTTTGTAGTACATATTTTTCGCGAAAATAAAACGCTTTGGGTCATTTTGAGTAACGGAACAAACCCGTTGTGATCGATTCGGATTTGTACTCTGTTATGTGTAATTTTTAATGTGGAATTGTAAGAAGCGTATATTAACTAGTAGACTAACAGGTCACTTTTCTAGTGTATATGCATATAAGAAGAGCACCTCACGAGCGGTTCCACAAAAAAGCTGTTCCCCACCAAATTCCAGCTGGCTTGGAAATCTTTTGAATATTATTTCTAGCTTGGAGATTTGCACAATTTGAGGAACACCTATATTGATAATTTCCTAATTTTCGCTGTAAATTGTGCGAATAATTATTTCGAAATTGATGAAACATGCTTGCAATTGTCTAATAAATAGTAATTTGAAAGATATGATAGGTAGTTTGGTTCTATTCAACATTTCAATTTTCCCAAGATGTGTTCCTTTTCAGTTCCAGGCTGGCTAGAAAAGGAGAAACAGCCTAGCTGGCTTGGAAAAAGTGAACAACTTTTTGCAAAATGCTAATGTTCAAAAACCATTATTTTGATGTCGTTCATAACTGTTATGTTGTTTAAAGGTGATTTCACCACTTTTTGAAAAATGTTTCGTTGGGTGCCCTTCATATAATCGTTTTCATGTCGTTGTTCAAACGCAAAACCTCTATTACCCCCCTTCCAAGCCCATCCCGACCCCTGCTCCATATCCGTTCGTTGTATTTGATCATGTGATATTTGCTTTCCTTTTGTCTCTGATTTTTTGTAGCCTTTAACTGGTTCGGAATGCAATTCTAATTCAAATGTATAAGGCCGCGCTCACGCAAACAAAAAAAGCTCGGAAAAAACACGAAACCCTATATTTTCGAACGCAACATTTGTATAAAAACATAGCAATTTATCCCCTCTGTTCACGCAAACATGTAGGATTTTTATTTTTGCGTAAATGCGCCTTAACATGCATATGCTATGGTTCAAAACACATACACAGAAAATAAATTATTATTAACATATAATTAGCATTCTCAAATGAATTCAAATACTTATAGTGATCATGGTACAATGTCCTCAACGTCCTCTTCACGCCGAAGGTTTTCTTTTGACTGTAAGAAAACAAAACGTTGTCGATTTCTACTTCAGTAAGTTAAACATTGTCTCGATGAGGTTTGAGTTCATGAACATGCGAATATCTGGGACAAATAAGGGACGTTATTCAAGACGAGTAGTTTTGTTATATAACATTAAAATTTGATTTGATCATGGATTTATCTAGATCCATACATCATTGGTTAATCGAACTACCACTGTTCTACAACCTATATTCTTAAAATAAAAATGTCATATCAATACCTTAAAACTTATAAACATAATGATCCTAATTAACGCATGATAACTTTCTACATAATATAAAATGAATAAGCCGTGACATTGGCGTTTAAGAATTGAGTATTTTTCGTGCTTTTCAATGTTTTCAAAACGGGAAATTTAAAACGCACCTTCCGTGCCAAAAGGCAATCTAATGGTTTGAGTTTCCCATAAGGGATATATTGGGAAACACGGAAAATGCTATGCAAAAATATTTACCACGGCCTATGATATTTAAAAAAACCAAGCGCTCAAGTAACGATCCAGTTTTTTAAATCCGCATTTTTTTTCGCACCACAATCAATGCTCTCTTCGAATCAGCTGCTTGAGTACAAAAACAAGCCGGTGACCTTGAGAACAAGAAATCCTGAATTGCAGACATAACTATCTATTTTTACCCAAGGTCCGTATCTAGTCATAAGGACTGTACCGTTATTGAATCAAGACAATACGTTCGAATAGCCATTGTGTGAAAAGTTCATGCGTCTCCTTAAACGGATAGTGTGGAGTTATCACAAAACGCCTCTTTGTGAAGCATATTGCAGTTCATAATTTTGGATAGTTCTCTGTCGGTGATATGGAGCATCAAACCTGATTGATAGAAATGGACTATACTGCATTTTGATACATTTAATATTTGATATTGCTTAATACTAAGTCTTGAAGTAAGAAAATTACGTTACATGGATATGATTGCAGTTTTTTAAATTCAATGCTACTCAATATAATGAAATATAATGAAATGGTGAGTATATTGAAATCGCACATGTTCTATTTACCTTGTTTATTTTTCTTCAAACGTAGAAGTCATTTTTCATAGTTAAACGATATCCCAATTCTACATCATCAGCAATTTCCCACTCGGCAAGACGTCCACGGACGTTGAGCGGACGTTCTACATTTGGCCCTATGAAAGTTTTCCGGACGTCCTTATTCGTCCCGGACGTATAAAAGATGTTGCATGGACGTCGCGTCCGAATCTGACGTGCGAAGTACGTTCTACGGACGTCGGGACGTAAAAGGACGTCCGGAAAACTTTCATACGGGCCCAGAATAGGTCGTCCTCTCAACGTCACGTCCGAATGCGACGTACTATGGACGACCCTTGTCGAGTGGGTTATTGCAGTTCAGTTATATAAACATGTCTTCCGAACGTACGGTAAATACCCAAACTTTTGTTCAACGTCACCTTCGCATATTTAACCTTGTAGGAAACGTCATCATTGTGATTGGTAATGACATGAATATCGTTGAATTTTTAACATTTTACGGCATAACGTTTGAACGACGTTGTTTGATCACAGCGTTTCTTGGCCTCCCAATGAATCATCAATATGTTTAGAGAAATGATTAAAATTAACTACATTTATATTCCAATTTATATTTCAAATCAACGCATTTCATTGGATATTACCAATTTTGGATTTTCGAACTTTTATGAATATATGTATGGTGTAAGAGAGTGAAACGTTAAATGCGAATGTGTTTTCATTACATACACGTTGGGCGGTTGCGTAAACGTTTGCGTGCGGTTATGCCGTAAGCGATCTGACTGTCGCCGCATATGCGTTTTTTTTTTTTTGCGAATGCGTTAAACAATACATTTTGTTGGTCATTTTTGTTGGGTTATGCGTTTAGTGTTTAAATATGACATGCGTCATAGTATGCATAATAGTTATGAACGACTTACTGAGCGAATGCATACGTGTGCGTTATCTTCATTCTATGCGCGAAAGCATGCCATCCTTGTCTCATATTTAAGGAGATCTTCCAAATATATACACACATCATATTGTGGAAATAACTAAAAACAAATAGAAGCATTGCAATATTTAGACGATCATTACCTTGTTAGGAAGTTGTGTGCTTAGTGGATGTTAAAGGTCATTTTAGGGAGCTGTTACATGTAGAAAAGGCCAGTAGATCCCCACAAAATAATTATAGGGACCGCTGCCAGAGTATACGAATATATGAAATGAGCAAACCTTCCATGAAATCGCGCCATAACGCCAGGTGCTCGATTTGAAGCTAGCATAAGTTAAATTGGGTCGTTGGAACGTGTGCTTCTAAAATGGCAAACAGAAATCCGAGTCATTATCTATGAAAGGACAAATTGATAAAGGGCGTGTTCATAAATATTGCATTCAAAGCTTAAGACCAGGCCTCATTGTGATATATGTCATACATGTATGTATCCCACAAGGAGTTGAAATGATTATTCATTATTAAGACACGATCTGCTCAAATGTACTAATTTTCAACTATTACTCTGTCTTTCAGATTACTTACGCAACGGTTCCTCATTGAACATTTCTCCATTCATATAAGCCCACCTCTCTGCACCATGGATAGCCTGAACGCCAGTATCGCCAGTTTGGATAAACTCAAGTGGGACCAGCAGACTTCTCATCGCAAGCGGACCCTCACCGAAAAAAGCGACGTCGTGTCGCCGCTTACACTTACTCCGCAAGATGCCGAAAACAATGACGGATTTCCGGTCAAAAGCGGAAGTAAACAAAGCGGAGCAGCCTCGCAGAAACTATATTCGCGTCGCCAGCGTATATTTCTTACTATTTGTGTATATCTCTCATTCTACTCATTGGGAATGCTCTGTAATATATTGGGTCCTACTTTAGTACATATGACGTTTCTATTGAACGTTGACATGGCTACGATATCGCTAGCGTTTACATGCGAATGGTGTGGATATTTGCTCGGATCATTGCTAGGTGGTATAACATACGACCATTTCAATGAGGAATTGCAATTTTCCATTTTCACTTTTCTCATGGGCATCACAACTATACTTTGCCCATGGGCTGAAACCGTGTACTGGTTCTTTGCATATAAAGCATTACAAGCTCTGATGATGGGCTATCTAGACATGGCCGCGCATGTCTATATCATTAGCATCTGGAATGGACATCGCTTAAAACAAGCCATGCATCAAACTATGATGACCATCTACTCCATTGGTGCATTTACGGGACCGCTTATAACAGCTCCATTTCTAATTGATCTCCCTGAAGAAAACTGTGTCGCTGTCACTAATGGAATCGAGACTATGAATATATCATCATCGGATATTAATACAAATAAATCATCTGATTATATCACAGAGGCGCCGGACCCGTGTAGCATCAATGGTATTGAGTTAGTGCGACATGGATATGCTGTATCTGGATTATTGGCGATTGTATGGTCGTTCGTGTTTGTCGTCGCTTTCTTTGTAATGACGCCTTCTATACGACGACCAAAAGAAAGAAAACCGAAAACCGTGACTTCGATGAATAACTATAAGAACGAGAGCAAAAACTTTCGAGTAACCATGTTAGTTATCATATTTTTGCTAAGCACATTCCATACATTCATCATTATCCCTGGCTGGATATCCAGTTTCGTTTTGAAGGGTTTGTATTGGGAAGCCAAGAAGGGTCCGTTAATAACATCCGTTTATTGGATCAGCAACCTAATTGGACGCATCGTTTCAATCCCGCTTTCCATGGTCCTATCCCCTGGTAAGATGGTCTCCTTCTACATGTCGGGTACATCCATAACGCTAGTCCTAACCATTATAGTATCCCAAGTGTATCCCGATCTTCTCTGGTTCTCAATCGCGCTGGTTGGCTTCACACTGTCAACCACCTTCGGCACCAGCGTCATGTGGTTGTCACAACACATGAGTATTACGGGAGTAGTGAGTTCCGTGCTGCTTTGCGGCTTTTCAGCTGGATTCATGACAGCAGGGGCTATAGCTGGATATTTGTTCCAGCATTACTCGGCGTTTTGGGTGCTGTATATTAGTCTGATTGCTAGTTTTGTTCAAATGTTTTTGTTCATAATGGCGAATGTACTGGTCAAGTGTAGTTCTGGTCGGAGGAAAGAGACAGTCATGCTTGAGGTTAAATAAGTTTAACGAAAAAAGGGTTTACTTGCATAATTGCTCGAAATATCATTGTGTTCTGTTATATGTTGTTTTGTCTCGTAAAATGGTGCTTAATTGTATAATGCAATTAGTTTAAATACGCTTGTATAAAATATATTGTATAATAATATGCCGGTATTATATTCTTTGAAATGCCAAAATTAATTATAAATTAAATGCTCAAGTGAATAAATATGGCGAATAAGATATACCGAATAACAAAATACGCAATTATTTATATAAGAAAGAATGTGGGCGGCTGCGCTGCCAAAATCAGGCCGTCCGTCTGCCCATCCGTTTGTCTAGCCGTTGCGATATAATCACTCGAGCTATATCCCATAATCTGCTAAATTGGGTCAAAACGAGCCCAAAAACGAACGAAACCAATGTTCTAAATGGTATATTTTTGAAATGTCTTCCCAACAGCTTTGAGACGCGTTGTTGCTCACCTACGCTACATGTGCAACTAAATTCAAACATAACGACTGAAGCCATAACAACATTGTAGTTAAAAGCAAGCATACGTGATGATGTATTGGTTTAACATATTGTATATCAATTGTTCTTTATAGTATATGATTAGCAATATGGATAAATTTACACCAATCCTTGATTTAGTATTTAGACGTGTCGTTTCTGCCAATTAGGGACTACATGTATATGTTGTATCTTTCAACAGTGCAAATGTGTGCTCATATGATAAAAATGAAGGAGATTTAGCATTAACGACCAAACCTTAACGTCATGATAACCTACTCCATCGATACCATTGTCGCGCTCGAACAAAGATTTTTATTGACATAATTACTTTAGATTTTATATATTTAATTCACTCATTTTTCATTTAAATGATATACTGAAATACTATTTTATTAATTCTAATTCTACTATTTTATTAAGTCTATCATCCCCAGCAAAATTATGGAAGATTTCATTTTCCTTTAACAATGGATACAAATATATAAAGCAATATTATATTAATTATTATATGAACCTTATCATCAAAACGGATGCAGTTGTTGAGTGCATGCATAGACTAAAAGACTTCTTTTGGCTTGAATGAAATAAGCCGAAAAAAATCGAATTGGTGATGCTCTGGCAAAGCTTTCTAAATTCTGAATATTTGGTTGTCTGAATAGCAGCATACGATCTAGGTGATCTATATAGTATTTCTTTGCCATCAGGTGAATAGGAAACATGTGACAATGTGCTAAACTGCATAATTTGCTTGACATCAAGCTTATTGCGGACGCATGTTATCATACATCAGCAAGCTGTTTTGATTGCTCTGGAAATAAGGTAATACACAGTGCCAGACTATATCATATTTACCTTTCTTCAATCGGTCAAATGCCAAACTTATCGTATGCCATCCGTTGATGTGGACATGGATCTTTACGAAAGTGGCACAATTAGCCATGATCGATTAGTGCAATAGATTTTGACACATATATATGATATTATAGAGAATGATTGCTCGTGATCTTGAGATATCTTGCATAATCTTTGATAGTATTGTAGGATGTTATTAACATGTGCTGATAGGATGGAAAAAACAAGGCATTCATGGTCGAACTCACAATAGCAACAACTCACACGGACCAGACCAGATGGCTTCGAAGCGGACTGGAGAAGCTAATAAAGTGGGCGAGACTGAAGTTCAACGCCACGAAATCGCGTAGTATCGTCCTTAGAATGGTTAATCATGTGACCGGTTTAAGTTCAAAACCGCAGATAAAGCAATACCGAATGCTAAAGATCAACCAATCATATGCCTAGGCAAACCTCTTCGATAGAATCCTTTAAAAACTAACAACGTAAAGACTATAGGTGAACCGTTCGTTAACTGGCTTGGGAGAATAAACAAAAGTGAACTCCTGGGAAAGTTCTAAGCATGGTGTTACCAGCAATAAGCCCCTGTAAGATTAACCCAATTATGACCAGATATGGTGATGTTCTCTACTGCAAAGAAGCTACTGATCATGGTGGAATTAACAATTCCATCAAAGACCAAGGATCTATGAGGCGTATGAAAGAAAGAAACTGAATTACATAGACCTATGTGATAGCTACAGGGAA
Source organism: Hydroides elegans (assembly GCA_001703475.1). Lineage (NCBI taxonomy): Eukaryota > Metazoa > Annelida > Polychaeta > Sabellida > Serpulidae > Hydroides > Hydroides elegans. The sequence continues at coordinate 10,091 of LQRL01184288.1, forward strand.
AAGGATGGTCTGTGTTGTGCTACCCTGTCGAAGTGGGGTGATTAGGGTTCGTTGGAGCATCAGAATTCGAGCTTTGAGACAAATTGGGTTAACTGGGAAAGAAAGAACGAAAGCGATGAATGAAATAAGTGAAGTGGCGGAAAATGCATCTGATTGGCTGTGAGTTAGAAGATCTGAAAGCCGATGGGAGCCAAATAGCTGACATGTCTCGTGTGGGGATCGCTCAACACCCAAGGGCACGGCGCATAGAGATTGCATGATAATTAAAGTGCCGAAACAGTCAAAGATGTCCGCTTTTTATCACTGATGATGAGACATGTGTAGCAGAAGCATATATTCTAGTGAAAAAAAAGAAATCGTACAGTTATGAGTTGATGAAACCCATTTCTTATTTTGATATATTATTTAAATATGCACAGGCGCCAGTCAATTTAAAGCTTTGACATATTTAACTTGCAATTGTTTAAAAAAAATGTTCAGCCTATTAAGACTGAGTTCTTGTCTGATTTATTTTTCATACGTTAAGTATTTGTCATAAATGAAATAATAATGCGTGAGGGAAGTGAGCAACCAATAAAAATTCGCATAATATAAAAATTGTTTTCGAACGGTTTAGACTCTATCGTAGTAGAATTTGAGAAATATTGAATTTCGACGACGTATTATGTGAATTTGGAGGCAAAAAGGTAATGATTTAATTATAACACTCAAAATATAGAACATTTTTGATGTGTATATTGATGTATTCCTCAAAGTTTGAGTGAGTTCTAAGCGTTCAAAGATATGTTTCATAATAATGTTTTGCTCTCGTATTTTGTCCGAATATGTATTGTACTCATATAAGCGTATAAGCTTAGTTTTGCGTTTGTGGTCTCCTCTAGTGCTTCAGGTTTCTATGGTGCTTCAATAAAGCTTCAGTTAAACGACACTCGCCTTTTATTCTGAAATGTTACGGCCGTTAAACAATGTTTCACAATTTCCACAAAAAAAAACGTTTTAATATTTTAAGCTCTTTGCTAGGTTCCTTAACATTTTCACAAGTTGTTAGAAACCGAACTAATCTTACAAAAAAATGGAAGTTGTATAAGCACACTGCATAAAAATATTTATTTCATTATTTTATGTAAGTGTATGTGTTCCATTACTTCATGTATGGCGAAGACAAAAATAAACTAATTCTATATTCGCTGATTTCAATTATTCTTTAAAAAAAGAACCATTGCTGACAATTTTGAGGGGTTTTAGTTACAAAAAATATTGCGATTATCTGTCAGGCCGATCTGCTTCGTAACTATTTGAGTGCAAAACGGCTGTCCAAATATTCTTGAAGTCAAAACAAAAACTATGAAAGCTAGTTATTACGTTACATGGTAATTTTATTAAAAACGATGTTTTCCGTGGCCCCTTTCGAATTATCACATATATTCATCCGAGATTTATCTGGAACGAAAACAAAAGAAAGTGAAATCGAGGGTCGAATCTTAAAGTAAACTAAATGCTATTTTTTTATACAAGCACTCAACATCATTATGTTACCAAAGGGAATCGAGAGGTGTTTCAACCAAACAATAAACAAATTTCTTATGTTCTTATAAGCAAAGAATACACCATTTGATATAGCATTAATTCAGTTCAGAGATAATGTTTTTTTTTTTATACAAGCACTCAACATCATTATGTTACATAAAGGGAATCGAGAGGTGTTTCACCCAACGACACATGTTTCACAAAGTTGTGGAATCACCTTAACGCAACATAATAATTACGAAGGGCACCCCACGACACATTTTTCAAAAAGTGGTTAAATCGCCTTAAAACAACATTTCTAAAACAAACAACAGCATAATAATGACTTTTGAACATAAATATTTTGCAAAAAGGTGTTCACTTTTTTCAAGCCAGCTGGACGGTTTCTTTTTATCTAGCCAGCTTGTAACAGAAAATGAACACCTTTTGCGAAAATTGTAATGTTTAATAAAGCAAAAAAAAATACATTTTATATCTTGCAAATAGCCGATCCTTAGACAATTGCAAACAAGTTCAATCAATTTCGAAATAATTATTATCACTGCTTATTGCTCAAAATAAGAAATTATCAAAAGAGGTGTTCCTCAAACTGTTCAAATCTCCAAGTTATAGTTGATTTTCTCAACATTTCCAAGCCAGGTGAAAAATGGTGGGGAACACCTTTTGGGGGGAACTCTTCAATTATGAACAACAACAAAATAATTGGAGCAGAAACGATACCCCGATTGTAACAATTGAAAAATTGAATATACCTAAATTACTCATCATATATTGCAAATAACATTTAATGAGTAATTTTTAATTGATTTCGAAATCATTATTATTACAACTCATAACGAAAATCAAGAAATCAATAAAAAGAAGTATTTCCCTAACTGGCCAAATCTCCAAGCTGGAAAATATTTTCCTGACATTTCCAAGCCAGCTGGAATTTGGTGGGGAACACCTTTTGTGGGGAACAGCATGTGAGGTGCTCTTCTTATAAGTTATAAAAGAAGTGCCTTCTACATGTTTTAAGTTGCAAAGATTACAGGAACTGCCGAGCATAACAGTTGATAGCCTTTTACTCATTCGAAACATTTAGAATATCGTAGTCATTCTCGTTTCATATCCCTGTATCTATTAGAAGTATCATGTGAGAAGAGCACCTCACATGCAAAAATGCTGCCTGGAATGGACCAGCTCACATATGAAGAAAGGCTGCGAAAATTAAAGTTACCAACAGTAGTGTATCGTGGAATGAGGGGCGATATGATAGAGGTGTTCAAAATACTACATGGATTATATGATGTAAAGGCTGCACCCATTCTAAGCTTACGGAATGTTGAATCAACTAGGGTATTGAGAGGTCATCATCTAACCCTAGTAAAGTGTCGATCAAATAAGAAACTCAGATCGGAGTCTTTCACACAAAGAGTTGTATTATCATGGAACTCCCTGCCATCAAACGTGGTTAGCGCACCAAGCCTAAACTCATTCAAAAAAAAGATTAGACAAATTCTGGAGCAACCAAGATATAATGTATAACTATAAATCAAAATTTCATTACTCTAGTCGACCAAACACCGAATACGATAAAGACACAAGAAGTGAGCTGACCATAGAGGTCTAGGAAGACCTGGACCCATTTTCTCCGCTCAACTTAAGCTTAACCTTACCCTTAAAACCAATGTAAACGGGTGGGGAAAAGTGTAAGTTTAAGGTTAAGGTTATAGCAGAGAATATGGGTCCTGGTTGTCAGAATCTACTTAAGGTAACTTAAGGTAAGGAAATCAGTTTTTGAGTCATGATCAGTTTTTTGGTCAATCACTATTTTCAATAGGAAAACATGAAATATACTTTTTTAACGTAACAAATGAAATCATGAACATCCTTAAGTGTTTTTTGTTGTGTGTTTGTAAAAAAATGTTTATAAATGCTGTTTCTGTGACAAATAGTAAGAATTCTAGTAAGTGACCCAAAAACTGGTTGGGTGACTCAATGACTGATTAGCACGTCTATGCCATGAAATATGTAACAAAAATAAAAATTATTCACGGACAAGGAATTTAGTTTAGGTTGCGTCACATACAAGTGGCTTTTTAGATAAAGGTATAAGGGATTTTCACATAATGTGTACAATTGTTAATGGTCCATTTTAATATCAATCAATCAATGCCTTTTTTGGTTTACAAGTTGTCATATAAATCGTAATTCCCATCAAATATTGAATTATCGCCCACTCTGACAGCTTGTGGCCGTTCAGGCTTGGTCACGAAATGTCAAATGTCATATTTTGAAAAATCCATGCTTATGATTTTTATTGAAACGCTTCTATTTGCATCTTGGCTTTATAAGACTTCACGAGCTACGTCCAATACGTTTCAAACAGGGTGTGATTTAGTTAGAAATTTGACAACAATATTGAACATAAATGATAAATCAGCGCTCTTATTAATTATGTCCATCACAATATTGTGAGTGACCATCCGAATAGTCTATCATATATAGTGTTGGTCTGGCACTATGTTGTGTGAAACTGTAGTGATTTTTGCTGTCGTCATTCTCGCTGTCCTCATAATTAGGCCCCAACCCCAAAGTTGGGGGCCTATATAGTAGCGGTGTTCGTCTGTCCGTCTGTCATAACTTTCTTGTATTGGTTAGAACTTTGAACGGAAGGTCATGGATGCTTGGTTATAGGCTAACATGAAAGGTCCAGGTGTGTAGATGTGCCTTTTGGCGATTTCGACCATATTCATCCATCGGAAGTTGACATCGGAAATTGGCCAAAATGTCCAAAAGTTGTGGTTTTCCAAAAAATAGGCATATACGCGATAGGCAATACCCATTTGAATGGGGGGAGCGGTTGGGGATATTTCGTGTTTTACTAATACTTCCCTGTTGCATATAAAATGTCACTCGTTGTCGACATTTAAAATATGTCAAGATTGTATGGGGTAAAAAAAAATGGAAACCGAAAAAAGGGTCGGGAAGACCGAGTTATATGCTCAAATTAAAGTTCGAATTTAATGTATATCATATGTGTGTCTTTCGATGGTTTTGATCTGATTGGGTAATGCCGAAGTTGAAATATATACCAAATGGTCAAACAATTCTGCATTTCGGGGCTGTTGGTATCACTCATGCTTACTTGTATCATCAAATATATTATAGATTTGTTTTATTATTAAAATGTGTGTAATATGCCTTTGAAGTTTGTGTCAACAAACAACCCCGAAATTCTTCAAAACTTAAGATGAAGGTAAACATAATCATTACGAAGGGATGATTCTTGGGTATCATAAGCGTAAATATTTTAAACCGATTTTAAACAGCTAAATGAATAGACGCGTCAATTCGATTTCACTCGATTAGGCAGGTAATAAAAAGAAAAAAATGACGCCGTATTATGCACTTGTTAATTTAATTCGACATTTGAAAATACAACTGTTGATACCCTTGAATTATAGCTTATAATGATATAACCCTATGATGCCTAACATATTTTATACTTGTTATACACATTGACATTATTTACAATTTGTTATATAAAGTTACCTTCATGTGTTGTGTTCTTTGATTGTTTGTGATATTTAAGTTCTGGTTAAGCTCCTTTGATGTTTTAAGGAGTGAGTCTTCCATTTTTAACTTTACTCTCTGCGCCCTTATTGTTTTCTACGGCCATATATATTTATTATGAGACATGGGATAGTTAAAGTTAAGCTTTGTTCGGATAATTGACATGTTGTGACAAAAAGTAAGGTCGATTGAAAAAAGATACCACATCCTTGTTTTGAAATACCTCAGCCCTATGGATTTCAGTTTAATTTGGCGGAATCGTTAAAGCGAAATATAAAGAGTTATATAATGATAATTGAAAGAGAGATAAACATCAAGATCAAAATATAATTTGCAAATGAAAATGATTTCAATGCTTTAAATCCTATTGTAATTATTTCTGAAAATTTAGTCGCCCAACTCAAAAGTAACTCGCGTTCGGGAACGTGCGACCGCTATGGTAAAGCCCTGACTTCTGCATATTTTAATCGATTGTGCTATTTTTCAGATGCCGCACTTGGATTCTGAACTCAATGAGAGAATTGATGGTTTCATCAATGATCTTAAACAAGGCAAAATGCAAGGTAAGCAATTTAATTGGCTTATTAAAAATAATTGTTACTTGTATATCATAATTATTATAAGCAGTGTGCATTTGTTTGTTTTCTTTGATATTTTCTATCTAGACCGTCTTAATCCAAAGTATCAGGATGATAAAAACAAGTGTATATTTAGCCATCCATCTACAGTCAAATTTTATGTGTCTAGTAAACTTATGCTTATGTTTTATCAAAAGGCTCATACGATATTGCCTGCAAGACGGTGCAATTATTACGTGTCATCATTTCGTCTTCGAAATGGGGAAATGCCGAGGAGTTGCTTAAGATTCTGAAGGAAGTGGGACGGAGAATGATCGACGCGGAACCTTCAGAGGCCATCGTTGGCAACATGGTAATAACAACCAAAGATTTTATTTTAAGCAATCAATTTTGCAGTTTGTATAACCTTATTTTTGTATACATGTACCGTTGTTTGTTGGTAGCCGGTAAAACCTCAAATATTCGAAACCACGGTAAAGTCTAATTTCGAAAAAGCTAGCTGTATTGAAACCCGAGCTTGCTACAATTATGAAAGTGTAAATTCAAAGCTTATATAGAAGTAATTTTGTGTTAACAGGACCCATATTCTCCGATATATCCTTAACCTTAAACTAACACTTTCCCCATCCTTTTACATTGGTTTTAAGGTTAAGGTTAAGCTTAAGTGGAGCGGAGAATATGGGTCCAGTTTTCCGCTGTAAACAAAGCTAGCGACTTAAGATGTATATAATTTGCTAGGACGAATGTTGATTTTCTGCAAGTTTGAAAACTATAATTTGTAGGTACGCCGCGTGCTCTATGTGGTTCGAGAAGAGTATGAGAGGGCAGCCCGTGGCAAAGCCGAAGAAGGTAAGGTTAAAAATTGTTAGTCTCCAATTGAATTTCGTTAAAATCGCGTGTTCATGTTTTATGGTTAGGCAAACGGTCATTACTGGAAAATGTATCATATCTCTCTAAAAATACGTGTATCCTACATTAAACTATGTTTCGTATAATAACAATCATATTATTATGCTTTTATGATTTCCGAATGAATCTTATTTTATACAGGCGCCCACCCGGACTCTTTGCACAACTTGCTGACGGGAAAATCAGACGAGATGGACCTGACCACTTCCTTTTCAAGTCTCAAAACCTGCATCATGGAGGCACTTCAGGTATGCCTTATAGATATATCTTAACATTTCTTTCCTTTTACCTTGCGTTCACTTGCTCTTTTTATCTTCTTTATATCGTCAACTACATGTATATCTGTCTTTCTTGTACCCTTTAATTCCTGCCACCTCCTTGTCTCTTTGGAGTCCTTTTAGTTTGAAGACTGTAGTTTAGATTACGTTTGTGTTTATTACTGGCAAATACTAGTCTCCGTTGTAGTTTTGAAGAGGAATTTGATATATGGTGGACACATGTTAAACGAGTTATTTGAGGTTGAATTAGTAAACAAAGGGGTATGGCCCAAAATAATATCACTTGAATTAAATATATGGTAGACCAAGTTGATCGAATCGCTTTGATTTTTTTTCAATCCTCCTTCTTTCTTTTGGCTCACAGGAATTGATGGGCGAGCTTGAGTCGAGTGCAGAGAACATTGCGGCGCAGGCACTGGAGCATATCCATAGTAACGAGGTCATCATGACCATGGGTGAGTGGTTCATCCGTGGACTGATTATATGAGATAGATCAAAGATTATTGATGAAAGTAAATTATAATATTAGGCCTATAGATTATGGTTGGAAAAAGTACGATATACCTATTCTACATATAAATACATGTATATGAAACCCAATTACATTAAATGATTTTGCCCGTGTAAATTGTGTCTTATTTTGGGTTTCATTTCGACCTCTTAAATGTTTCTCGCATAGATCGATGTATGCAAGGTTTAGTCGTAGATTTCAATCAATCTTTCACTCCCTGGATAAATGACGAATTGTAATTTATAAATGTTTTTGTTACCAAGCTGATAAATTGTCATTCATCGTGAATCAAAAGACGTTGATTTAAAGTGCTAAAAGAGTCACATATGTGTAAATTCCTAATCTCATTAGCATTATCCTATTCTCCTTCACAGGCAAATGCAAGACAGTACAGATGTTCCTCCAAAAGGCGGCGCGCAAACGCAAGTTCCACGTGATCGTCGTCGAATCAGCGCCTCGCTATGTAGGTCACGACCTCGCCACCTCATTGGCCAACGCGGGCATCGAAACCACGGTGATTACGGACTCGGCCATCTTCGCCATGATGTCACGTGTCAATAAAGTCATCATCGGCACGCGTACGATGATGGCCAATGGCGGGCTGAAGGCGTTCAGTGGGAGCCACACATTGGCGCTCGCGGCGAAGCATCACTCGGTGCCGCTTATTGTATGCGCGGCCATGTATAAACTGTCGCCGCAGTTTCTTGCGGCGTCCGATCAGTTGGAGTTCAATACGTTTCGTAGCTCCGAAGAGGTGCTCGGGTTAACGGAGGGAGAGGTGACGGCGTCGAAAGTACAGATCTGTAATCCCGTGTATGATTATGTGCCGCCTGAGGTGGTTACGCTGTTTATTTCGAATCTTGGTGGGAATTCGCCGTCATATGTGTATAGACTGTTGAGTGAACTGTATCATCCGAGTGATCAAGATCTGGGTGTTGAGTGAAATATAAAATAAGATGTAGATAAACGTTGTAACAGCTTTACTTGATTGCATTTTTATTGCAGATATGTATTTTGTGTGTAAATAAATTCTAACGTGACTTCTTAGGCCAATATTCGTGTCTGGAGAATCCCCTGTATTTTGAGGGAATCACATTTATTGTGTCTACATGGACGCCCATGTATACATAAGTTATTCCTCTATCTTTTATCATGATATGCTAATTTTCTTTCAAGGAATCAACTAGAGGCTAAAGGCCTTCGATCCCCCGTGAACTGTCAATAGTTATTTGACTTAGCATGGTCAGCATGGAATAAACATGGGCATCAGAGATGCAAAGCCCCAAGCCTATGCAATATATATCATTTATCAATACTTTAAGCTAATTTAAAATAGAAGGTGGTATTTTTTTGTCCTTCTTACAACGTCTTTTCTACAACGTCTATATCACCACGGCTTTCTCACAATATTTCACAAAACGTTTTTCTCACAACGTTTTTCTTCACAACTATTTCCTCAACGTTGCAACGTCTATCTCACAACGTCTTTCTCACAAAGTCTCTCACAATGTCTTTCCCACAACGTCGTCTTTTCTGCCTTTCCTACAACGTCTTTCACACAACGATTGTTTCACAATGTCTTTATAACAACGTCTTTCTCAAAACGACTTTCTGACAACGTCTTTCCCACAACGTCTTTTTAACAACGTCTTAAAACAGCGTCTTTTTCACAACGTCTTTCTTACAACGTCTTTCTCACAACGAATTTCTCTCAACGTCTTTGCCACAACTTTTTTCTCACAACGTCTTTCTGAAAACGACTTCCTCACAATGTCTTTCATGCAACGTCCTCTCACAACGTCTTTCTCAAAACGACTTTCCCACAACGTCTTTTTCATTACGCCTATATCACAGCGTCTTTCTCACAACGTCTTTCTTGCAACGTCATCCTCACAACGACTTTCTCATAACGACTTTCTCACAATGTCTTTCTTCCCTCATTGTCTTCTCACAACGAATTTCACACTTCTTTCCCACAACGTCTTTCTCACAACGTCTTTTTAAAAACGATTTTTCGCAATGTCTTTCATGCACCGTCATCTCACAACGACTTCCCTACAACGTCTTTCTCAAAACGTCTATCTCACAACGCCGTTCTCATGACGTCTATCTCACAACGTCTTTCTCACAATGT
>LQRL01184296.1:399-11368 GCA_001703475.1 Hydroides elegans
CGGCACGACTTCAGACCTTGGTTTATGTGTGTATAAAATTTCAAAGCTCTAGCTCAACTCCTTCATACCAAACTCGCGTGCACAAAGTACCCTATATCAAGCGGGACAGACAGACAGACGGACGGACAGACAGACAGACGGACGGACAGACGGACGGACAGACGGACGGACAAGTTCAACCCTATATCCCCTCGTTTTCACGGGGGATAATAACCAGCGAACCGGCATACACGGCGAACCACTATTGGCAAAAGATATACGCGGATATCTGCAAATACGGTGAAAACCATCGAATGAGTCGGGAAAAACCAAGGAATGCAACAAACCAACATAGGTCTAACAACTTCACATAACTTAAGTATTAGTGGAAACATCAACCTCACACTGTAACATTTTAATTCGAAGGGACAAAACGAACTGATTTGACGGCTTCACATCACTAAAGTGTCAGTGGAAAACCTCAACTCACTCTGCAACACGCACTTTCGTACATACCTTATCATCAGTTTTCTCTTCTGTCACATCTTTGGTTTGAGCTACCTTATTCTATTTCAGAATATATAATACCGGTTAGGTAATTGTTGATTGATTTGTATTTTTGAATATAAGCATTTCAAAACCGAAATTTTGCGTATATTTTCGATTTTATATTTTTCCTATCTATAAAAGATACCAGTTCTGTATTATTTATAGGGGTTTTTATTCACAGGTTCTTAGAAAGTTCATTCATCATATACCTGATCTTTTCGTTTATATTTTGTAACGATAGGTGCGAAAATGTTCTTGAATAAACCTTGTTTGCAGCACCGGTGGTAAACGAAAATTTTACATCTAACATCTAATTTGTTTTTTTTTTGTTCTTCTTTAGTCCACATTGTAACGATATATACCTTTACTAAAGATATTTACCTTGTTCGCAGCGCCGACGGTATCTATTTCCGGTGTGAACCCAATGCTGTCATCTTCCTTCCTCGGCGATGGCACGAACTCAGAACCACTGTCCCAGTTGGAATTATCCTCCTGCAATATACAGGCAAGGTAAATTATTAAATAAAAGTAAATTCATGACTGCAATTTGAATTCTTCGGCTCGAGGACCCATATTCTCCGTTCAACTTAAGGCCGTGTTCACGCAAACGAAAAAGCTCGGGAAAAAGCACGAAACCCGATATTTTCGAAATCCACATTTGTATGAAAAATATAGCAATTTATCCTCTGTGTTCACGCAAAAATTTAGGATATTTTTTTGCGTGAACACGCCTTAAGTCTAACCTTGTTGCACTTAAACCAATGTAAAAGGGTGGGGAAAAACGTCAGTTTATGGGTCCAGGTCCAGAAATGCCTACACATGTATAATCAGGTCGTCGACGTCCCGATTATTCATGACGTTCACGGGGTTAAAGGGACGTTTCAAGAAACACCGGAAAAAATAGGGACGTCTAAACTTGTTTATGCATCTATTATTAAACGTATATATTCATATATATATGAAGTTAATTCCGTAGTTCAGTGTAGTATGTTGGTTTATGCAGCTTAAAAGCTGAGATGTGACAAAACGTTCGAGTTTTTATATAAATTTTGGGTTGAGTCGCATGTTCAACAATTTTTAAGACATTTAAAACAGTTAACAAACTAGCTTATCTCGAACTAAAATACTGTCTTATTTACGTCGTTAACGGATTATACAATCTTTCTTCAAAATGATACGCCCTAAACCTCTATACGCATATTGACTACAACAACTTAACTATAACTTGACAAGTATTAGTTTTAGAAGCATTTGATTTTACAGTTAACAATCACACAAGCAAATCTGTTATACGGTTTCATATTAGTTGATTTGTAATGTAAGAAACTAAACTTTTTCTAGCAGGCAGAAAAAAAAACTATTCTCCATTTCATAATTGCAATGAATTATAACTTAACGCCGACTGACATATGTTTTTAAGATAGAGTGAATATTACTTATTATCCTATATACCTGTGTATATTCTTAAAGTTTTCTTTAAAACATTAATTAACTCTACTTAGAATTAAATTGTTACTAGCATAGTTATTCCGATTGAAAGTTTCGTGGAGTTATTCATGAAACATTAGTAATTCTAAAAAATATAATTCAACCACATGCGCAATAAAAACATATTTTACTCATGCAGTGAAGTATTTGTTACTTCTAGATCTAAATCTATTAAAAATATATCAGTAAAATTTATTTAGTATTCAACAACTATTTCAAGTTTGGCATTTGTTATAAATTTGATCCTGCGATCCAGTAAACAAATACGCGAGATTAACAATTTTAATGCAATTCAAAAAATACTATTTCTTATACATGTTAATTCTTTCATTCCCGTATTCTTTTGGAACACTCTGTATCCGGGGACAGATACGGTTGCAGCAACCATCCAAAAGAACAGTGTTCTCGAACATGATTACATGCAACTTTTTTCGGGGACAAAGTACTTTTAGGATGGCTACTGTAACCGTATCTGTCCCCGGGTACAGAGTGTTTCCAAAAGAATACGGGGTATTGACTTAACACTCTTCTTTGGTTGATATTTTTAAAATTAATATTCAAGCAGCCATTTGCACTACATATAAGCACTACATTATAAACGCATCTCAGAAACATACAAAATGTAGTAACAAACTCAATGTCACACTTATCAAATACATTATGAAAAATATATTCCTAAGCCATTCTTAAAATCATTATTTAGCACACACAATAAGTAAAATTAATATATTGGCCATTATGCAATTATTTCTTTAAAGCATAAACAAAAGCTACTTTGCCTGTCAAAACAACTCTAAACAATAGAGATAATCATGAATATCAAGAGTTTATCAAACTTAATATAAAACGAAAGCTTTTAAGTCATCCCTCACACTATTTGAAGCACAAGACATAGCACATATAAGTAATGAATTTAATAATAATACAACAAACTAATTATCCTGTAAAACCGGAAGCAGCAGAAAACACCGGAAACACGTGTTACACACAACCGGAAGCAGTGCAAACAACCGGAAACCATACACCGGAAATCGTCAATAAACCGGAAGCAGTGCAAAATCAAAACCGGAAATGCACAAAAACACCACGTGGCGCGCAAATACCTCTTCTTCCTCTATGTTGCTGCCTTTTCCTCCTAATCCCGTCACTCTAATCGTCTCTACAGCTTGTTGACCATTCTTCTTATCTCCGCCATTATTGACCTCATTAGTATTGACCTTGACCTCTAGGTCAACCATTTCTAGGTCATCTTCGTCCACTTCGTCCTCTTCTTCGATGACGCTCGTTAGGTCACGTGGTGAGCCACCGAAAGAGAGCCGTGACGATTTATTGGATCGGGCGGATAGTGGAAGGTCATTGACCTCTTGTTCGTGTTGTTTGTTGAGTGCATCGATGCGCTCTTGTACTTTGGAGCGTGGATTCTATATTGGAGACCATTTATGAATGTAAACATAATGCGCTCATGTACTCTGATGCGTGGATTCTGTATAGAGTGAATCAGCATTTTCTGGCGTCATTTCATCGAATTACATTTTATCAATAAACATTTAATACTCAAAAGTGACATGATAAAATATGTAGTGACACGTAGGATTTTAATTCTATTTTACCCTAAGCGAACTGAACTCGAACTGAATTCAAACAATGAATAAATTACAAATTGCGTTGCATTGTATATCTTAAACAACATTTTTGCATTAAATTGAAGAAGCATTTAAAATTCAATATCTGCTTATAAGTTTAGTGCATTGAATTATTGTTAATTTTAAATTTAACATTTAAAACTATGTATTGATATTCAGAGCAACAAGTAGTATAAGATAACCTTTATTCACTTCACCAAGTTTTATTAATTCGCATGTTAGCTACTTAAACAACGATACAAAGCGCAACTAAAATCATGATAAAACACCAGTGTCAAAATATTTGTACAGTGCATTTTCATACAACACCACTGCAAACAACATTCATATCTATAATTACATTTGTGTAATAATATTTTATAGGTTATACATTTCTTGTGATAAAGACAATTCTGACATCACCAATTCCGTTCAAAAAGCTATTTTGTTCAGCAAACTTTGCAATGCCAACTATTTGTATGTACGTATCGCATTGACTAACCGAACGACTTATTCTTAGTATAGTGATTTGAACAAAACCAAATAGATTCTCAATTTCTTATCAAAGTAACTAGTCAACTGCTTAAGCACTTAATCTAGGTCTCATTACTTTCGATCTGACCGCTCCTTTTTCAACAATGCGCCCTTGCTCGGTTATAACAACTGAGTTCGTTGTGATTGAATCAATTTCAGTACTGTCCCATTCACTAGACGCGGTCTATAAGAAGTCGTTATGATTAATGATTCATAAATATTTTGCTTTGTGTAAATATTTAAGTTTCCAATGAATGCAAGCTTGGAAATGTGCATGCAAAGCATTGATTTTTTACAGCAATAAACATGCATTTTGAGAAAATCGCATTGTATTAGTTTAAATGAAAAGCAATTTTATTGAGACATTTTAGGTCTAATGCTAACGGCTTCTGAAAGTGAAAAATATATTAATAACAAGACGTAGTTAATTATGTACATCAGTTATAATTGTGTCTATATTATCCTAAAATGAAGAACTTGCTTAAAATATACTTTACAAGTCAAAACTTTGATTCATTTATGAGGTTTGCGGTGGTCTTATATAAGAATTTGATTCATCATTCCTTTACAGTTTGTGAAATAAGACGACACAAAATCAGATATTGCTGAATGATCTTAAATTTTTATGTACAACTTAAATGGTCTAGAATTTTATACAAAGCTCTGTGTATGAATCAAAGCAAATTGCGAAAATAAATAGTATCGAGAGCAGTGAATTGGAAATGTCCTTTTCTTTCTTTTTGTATAAAAGCTTTTTCTTCTAAATAAAACTCAAGCAATAATCAAGCGCATAAAATATACTGCTTCACAAGCAAAATATGTATAATCCAGCAATTTATAGACACACAAACATTTGTTTTACAACTTTGCTTTACCTTGAACTTTCCAATTCACTTCCGCGAAGATGTATCTAAAAGCGACTATGTTGTATTTGTTTTTTATTGATCAACACAATAAACAAATACAGGGTGTAGCATAAGGGTCGAAACCCTCGGTAATTTCGAGAGTAAATTAAAATTACCGAGGCAGAATTCAGGTCCTTTCAAAAAATACTGAGGCAAAAATCGAATCTTCCGAAGCAGAATTCAGTTACCCTCGAAGAATTACCGAGGCTGAATTCTGGCTTATGCTACACCCTGCAAATATGTGTAAATATATATGGGTTACAAATATTTTCTCCTGATACCTTTGCCCCCGGCATATTGGACAAACTCTCCTGTGATTGAAAAGCGGAAGGCGGGGTCACGAGACCGGGAGTTGGAACTAAGCTTCCGGTACTACGAACGGAACTGCGACCGCTGCTTCGTTCGAGCGTTTGGCGAGAGGTGGTGGTGACCTGTGACTGTGCAAACAACGGTCAAATGTCAAACAGATTGAGGGTAAAATACAAATGGAGGCAAGGTTAAGGCGCGGATTTAGGGAGGGGATGTCCGGCGCGCATCCCCCCGTTCACTCTTTTATAATATACAAAAAAAAAAAAAATCATTTGCGCCCCACTAATCGCTCTGATACTTTATACCATTGGCGCCTCCGGTTCTATATTTTCCCATGGAGTAAGAGCGACATTGAACACTTCGCATTGGTTTCATTAAGAAAGAATATGGGTAATTTCTTAATAGATATTCGAGTAAGCAATGGAGCTGGGTTTATCTTGGGTGTCTTACGGGGGCACATCGTTTTCAATAAAGGGTATAAAGCACTTAAATCCTGAGGAGTGCTGGCGTCAACTGCCAAGGCCTGAAACTGAAAAATGAATTTGTGAATAGATAAATTAATAAATGAATGGCATTTGAAACATCGGATCTGAAAAGACGATCGGTAAAACATAGAATACTCTTTTTTTAATAATGTGCATTCACAGCAAATATTGCCCAAATACCATATCCGGATGCAAAACAAAATAAAAACTTATAAGTGCCACACAGCCAAAAAGCGTAAAACATTTATACGTTTACCCATATCTGTCTTATTTCAGACTCAAAAAGAAATAGAATTACACTGTGAAATATCAACCCGAAATATAATTCATTTCGCTATGAAACCGGTCGAGTTTAATTTAAATTATTTGAGGTTTCTTGAAAAGAGGGAGGGCATCATTGAAACACCCTGAAAATAATTTTCAGACCAAATTAAGGCAAAACTCTCAATGATATATAATCTGACACTTGTACCAAAGCTCTCAAATACAAAAGCATCATTTGATTAACAAAATACCACCAAAAGCACTGTTTAATATTGCACATCAAAACACACGTCAGGGTTTTATTTTGACCCCCAATATTTTCTAACCTCGCCCATAATACAGGCTTCGTCTCTTTGGTCCACTTGTCTCATTTCTTCGACCGAAGCTTGTCTCGAAAGCTTACCCTCCGACGCCTATGGCCATTTAGAAAATAGTATAATCATTCTTTAGTATGAAGAATACTACCAGCATTCATTTCACAAAGCGCTTAGAACAATGATGACGGATGGCGAAGTCTAAAATTTGTGCTTCTGTTTTTTAGTTCCTTTTTAAGTTACTAACATAATTTTATTGGTTAATACTTGATTGTTTGAAAAAGAAGTAGGATCTGTTCCGGAATCAACAAATAATTCTGATGGCATTTGCTCTATCATAATTAAAAACATGTAGCATTTTTCAAGATTCAGATAAGTGAAATCGTAATTTAATATATTATTATTTATGTACAGTTATATAAGTAGACCTGCCATTTATCAACCATACATGGACATTATATGTATCACTTTACTAAAATATTTAACCCTGACCAGAAAGCAAATATGAACATATCCGGCCGATAACTGCAAGAGACACAAAGACAATATTAGATACATCAATTCCACGTGTTAAAATCACTGCAAAATACACACAGCTCAGACCTTCTTCTCTGGCTCGGGGGAACCGATGGTGAAAACGGGTACCGAAGGAATATCCTCCATTGTTTCATCATCGTCAGACGAATCCCACGCACTGGAATCCTGTTTTATTTTTAATTTGAAATCAAAATGAAATTCACTGGAATCATATTTTTATTTGGAAACAAAATGATATGTTCTTTATTTCACGATAGAACAACGCGATTTCAGCGCGTACTATTCAGTGACAAAGTAGGTGTTTATAGGCACAATACGGCCAGGTGTAAGCGACGGGAGTGGAATCCCCGTGTCTATTGCCATACTGCGTATTTACAAAACCACTGGCCAATAATAGAATGGTTGGCTGGATAGTGAATCATTTCTTATGGCGATTTATACAGAATCCTGATGTCAAGCGAAGTAACAAGAAATTTCATGCACCGTCTACAATAAATCTGATAATGACAAGTTGAACTTGTGTCGGGTCATACATAATCTTGCCCTTATCAAGGAGCTTCTCTCCCCAACAACCCAATCCCCCCTCCCCACACCCCCATCCTTCCAACATAGCTCAACTTTCTTAACTATGATTCTACTGCTAATCGTTCCCTCACCTGTCTAGGGGTCAGCGGATGCGTTTCGTTTGCGGGCGCTGCAGATGGTGCGTTCATATTTTGTGGCGCGTTAACGGAAGCTGGTGGCACGCCGTCGTTTTCATCGAAATCTTCTTCGTCGGAATCCCAGTTACTGCTCTGTTTGCTCTGTAAGTATGAGGAAATATATGAAATGATCTTGTTAACGACAAAGCAATGTTTAAACCCCTTATTAACTTCCAGCTTATGTTTTTGTTCTTAAATAGTATTTAAGCCAGAATATGAATAATTAAATACCATTCTGGAAGGATTTAGTTATTGATACGCATACTCTGTAATCAGGTGGAAGATGTCTCTATTTTTCGGGACGTTCGGTTTTTTACCCTACCAGAATATATACCGGGACGGTCGTCCGGGATTAAAGGGACGGTCGTCTCCGTTTGCACAGTTATCTTACTTACATATTCAAAATGTTAAATAAAATTAGATAGATATTTTTTTTCAATAATTTACCCTGGCAGACAGCGGCGGGTTATGACCCACAGCTTGCTTCGAAACGATCACAGTGGGTCCAGCAGCTGGTGGTTTGCCAGCTGGTTTTGGTGACAACTCATCGCCGCTCAATTCTATGTCACTGACGTCACTAACTTCACTCAAACCAAGCTCCGCCTTCACGTCTACAAAAAGTAACCAATCATTATCATTAAACTCATTGATCATTGACCGATCATCGATCTTTAAAATATTCACATTAACATTTCAACAAGTTTTATATTGTATAGCATTGTGTCATTGTGATATTCTTCTTTGTTATTTTTTTTATTATGATTTTGTTTTGCATATAATTCCCCCTCCTAATGCTGACCTCTTGGTGCTGAAGGTGTCGTGATGTTCGACTTCTTGTCTTCATTCTAATAACAGAAATCAATGGCATAAATAAACTAGAAGGTCAGTTCCCTGGATCCCCCGTGAACTTCAACAATTCGTATATGCAGGATTGTCAGTTTTTATTAAAATTAACCTTGGAAATGACGAACTATTTTGCGAATAAACAAGATCATGTGATGAAAGAAAAACAGAGTAACATCTTGCATCATCACTCACTTCTTTCTGAAGACATATGTCTTGAACTGACGAGACCAGTTGGCAAAAGAATCCTCGATTTATAAATTAAAGAAAATATGCTTTTATAAGCACGAGCTCATATAGCACATCCATATTTTCTTATATTATCACCCACATTTCCTCATCTGAATATGAACTTTTCGCTTCTTTTTAAAGTGCTCCAAAATCGATTTTCAACCGATCGCGATGACATCATGACGAGGCACGACTTCAGACCTTGGTTTATATGTGTATGAAATTCAAAATCTCTCGCTCAATTCAATCTCTCGCTCAATTCTTTAAGACCAAACTTGCCTGCACAAAGTACTTAACATCGGGTGAAAATGTTAAAATCGACAACTTTTTAAGTGTTCCAGAATCGACAATTTTCAACCGATCCAGATAAAACCTTAACAAGGCACGACTTCAGACCTTGGTTTATACGTGTATAAAATTTGAAATCTCTAGCTCAATTGCTTCATCCCAAACTCGCGTGGACAAAGTGCTTAATTGGCTTCTGAAAAAAAGTTTAAAATCGACAATTTTTAAAGTGCTCCAGAATCGACAATTTTCAACCCATCGAGATAAAACCTTGACGAGGCACGACTTCAGACCTTGGTTTATGCGTGTATAAAATTTGAAAGCTCTAGCTCAACTCCTTCTTCCAAACTCGCGTGCACAAAGTGCTTGGCATCTGACAAAAAGTTTAAAATCGACAAATTTTAAAGTGCTCTAGAATCGACAATTTTCAACCGATCCAGATGAAACCTTGACAAGGCACGACTTCAGACCTTGGTTTATGCGTGTATAAAATTTGAAAGCTCTAGCACAACTCCTTCATCCCAAACTCGCGTGGACAAAGTACCCTATATCAAGCGGGACAGACAGACAGACGGACGGACGGACAGACGGACGGACGGACAGACGTACAAGCTCAACCCTATATCCCCTCGTTTTCACGGGGTATAATGAATATATGAGCATCTCTAATACATGTATAACGTTATTTTAAATGGATGAAAGGATACATGGGCACGTTATCTGATAGAAGAATGTGCTTCGAGTTTTAATTTTCTAATCAACTTGTAAAAGACTTTTCAGACAATTCTGAATACTTATGAAAACTTGTGCTGATTATAATGTAAAGCGTATGCTTCGTATTTAATTATTTTCCAATAAGCGATGATCATGCAACACTTACCCCTGAAGCATTTGAGTGATTCCTGTTCGCAAGCGCCTGCACCAAATTCGGTTTTGCCCCGGTCGCCCCCGGCTTTTTATCATCTATGGCCGACAAAGGCGACGTATTATCGTCTCCCCAAGAATCATCATCATCCTCGTCATCGTCAAACATCGTTGATTTTGGTTTAGGCTTTTGAACTTGTGGTGAAGGTGTTTTGGGTTTGGCTTTCTCTTCCTATAAGTATATATTGTAGTTGTATAGTTTGAATTATTAGTTATAATTGTATAGTTTAAACTAATGGCTGTAGTAACGGTATACATGTATATCGTCGTCATCAAACACCGTTGATTTAGGTTAAGGCTTTTGAGCAAATGGTCGGGGGATGGCGTTTTGTATTTATCTTTTCTTCCTGCGGAATTCAATGAAACAATAATATAGTTACAATTGATAGCTGCAGTCATCGTAACTATTATTATCGTCATAAAATATGGTTGTTTTAGGTTTCGGCTGTTGAGCGATGTGTTGTTATGGTGGTGGCGTACGTTTTCTTTCCACAGGATTCAATGAATGGTGGTTGGATTCAATGAAAATTGCATTTAAGGCGATTCGAACAATAAACCGGTTGGTCTTATTTATATGACTTTTCATTTGAGTTTTGGGTCATAGTCTATATCATACAAACCACTAACAACTAGAAGGTCAATGACCTTGGATCCCCCGTGAACTTCAACAATTCGTAGATGCAGGATGGTCAGTTTTTACTAAAATTAACTTTGGAAATAACGAACTATTTTGCAAATAAACAAGATCATGTGATGAAAGAAAAACAGAGTAACATCTTGCATCATCACTCACTTCTTTCTGAAGACATATCTTGGACTGACGAGACCAGTTGGCAAAAGTATTCTCAAAGTAAAGAAAATATGCTTTTATAAACACGAGCTCATATAGCACATCAAAAAGGCATTTGAGACGGCCAGTGAAGCAAAAGGATAATTTCATTACATTAAATTATGCTTTTATAAGCACATCCCAGATACTTTTGAGACGCAGTTGACACG